>OZ022328.1:42283515-42536015 GCA_963989225.1 Dromius quadrimaculatus | reverse complement strand
CCACGGCAGTTCACTCATCAAAACTTGCATGGCCTTGGTAGAAACGGTCCGACATACACGTAAGCATGCGTACAACTCTACACGCTCACAACGAGTAACTAATTCTATCCCATAACTAAATCTCAATACCTCATACCAAGCACTGGACGCATACAGAACACATGCCTGAAACAAACCTCTGAACAAAATCCTACATGCCCTCCTACTCAAGCCCCAATCCCTTCTAAGCACCTTTCTAATCATTCCAACTACTTCAACCATTCTCTCACTCATTCGCTCCACATGCGGCCTGAAGTTCATCCTCTCCCTCCTCTATCCCGAGATAACGAACGCGTGACACATGGCGCAAGACTATATTCCCTGCCCTAACTACAGGAGGCCTATTAGCCGACAACCTGCCTCTCAGGAGCATGGAGACGGACTTGGATCCTGAGACAAAGACGCCAGCTACACTACCCCAGTCGCGAGCGATCTGGAGACAGTGAGCAGCCCTTCGCTCAAGCTCCAGCCGACTATCATCCTCCACTATAAGAAGCAGGTCATCAGCATAGGTCACAAAGCTACATTCTACCTGCGTCAACTGCCACAGCAGGGAATCCATCACGAGGTTCCAGAAAACGGGCCCACTGATAGATCCCTGTGGACAGCCACGCTCTACAGCATGCCATACCAACCCATTCCTACCCTCGACACATACCTCCCTGTTCGAAAAAAAGCTATCCCAAACGCCTATTTCCAAACACCCCCCTTCTTGCAACTTCTCAAGTATTCCGCCCCACAACAGATTATCGAACGCGTCTTTAAAATCCACGAATAACCCTAATACGTATTCACGATGAGACGACGACACAATACGCTTGACCTCCGCCCAAGCGTCCTCGATAGACCTACCTCTACGAGATCCATATTGATGCTCATGAAGTCCTTCCAACAAGGGAGAGAGACGCCCTACAAGCACACGCTCCAAGACCTTGCTAAGTACGCTCAGCAAGGTTATGGGGCGGTACGAGCCAGGATCGTCCCTCGGCTTGTCTTCGGACTTCAGAAGCACCACTACGCGACCCCGCTTCCACGCAGATGGAAAGCAGCCTCTCGAGATACACCCGTCAAACAAGGCCAAAATGTATACGCTTAACGCAGACCAAACACGACGTTACATAACGACTTCCAACCCGTCTACTCCCGGAGCTTAACCAACCGACATAGCAAAAACCGCGGTTTCAACTTCTCCGAAGCTACAATTATCCCCACGAATATACTCTCCGTGCACCAGCTCAGCTTCGTCTGCTCTAGGGAAAAAATGATCCAATAAGATACCCGCACTGTCCTCCTATGATTCCGTCACTCTGTCACCTGTCCTGAACCATGGAAGATCTGTCCGTCCTTTTCTCGCCCTGCAGATACGGTAAAGCGTACCCCAGGGATCGGAAGCACCCTGCTCTTTCACAAAGTCTTTCAAGTTTTCATCTTTCTCGTCCTTAAGCTTACGCTTATACCGTGTAGCACTGTCTCTGTAGTCCTCATGTCTCCTTTGAAGATCCTCTCTCTGGTCCCGTCGAGCTATTTGAAATAGTCGACGTTCCCGTCGAGATTCACTTCTCAAGGCCGTCAGTTCGTCAGTCCACCACCGTATCTGCCTCGGTCTATTCCGTTGCGTCTTCCGTTTTAATACAAAGTCGTTCGTCTGTGCGATCCAACGATCAAGTGTTGTCACTTGCTCTTTGGTGTCCATGACAGTAAAGTCAGCTAAGGCTACGTTCACCTTCTCACAGAGTACTTCCTCATAGTACCGCCAGTCGGCATTCTTTGTTGACCACCTAGGCAAACTCGCCACTACACGCTGACTCACAGTAGCACGACTAACTGTGACCAGTACTGCGTTGTGTTCAGAAAGGCACCAACTGGGCCTAACTTCCCACAACCAGTCAAAAACACGAACACCCGCGCGATTACACAACGATACGTCGATGTCATTCGCACCACCCCGCGCACAAAACGTAAAGAACTCCGATGGACAATTTAAAACCGACAAATCACGCCCCACGATGAGATACTCAAGCAGTTGCCCACGATGGTCCTTTTCGCCGTATCGGTGCTCACCCTTACTGAACCATAAGGGTGATACCGCATTGGGATCCATGCCCACAAACAGTGGGCATGCGCCCGCAGCGTCGAGCACCCTGTCGAAGTATCCCAGGTCATGCCTGATATCCCCCCCAAATTGACAATGAATTGAACAAACAAAGAACTCGGGGATTAACAAAACATCAAGCTGCTCATCGTTCCATCCCATGTAAACTCTCTCCCTCCTTAATAAAACTACTCTAACCTTCAAAGGCACTTCAATAATAGCTGTCCCCTTATTCCTACTCATCAACCTCGTCCTCTGTTCATACTTGTCTCGCCCTACAATCCCTTCCAGGTTTTTCTCTTAGATGTCTAACATCATTTCCTCATTTTTTAAGTACTCCGGCACATTGTAAATAATCACCTTTGGTCCTACCTTCCTAGGATCCTCAACTTTCAGCCCTACTGCTTTAAAAGCCGCACACTCCTTGAGCCTTTGTGTGTCCCCGACACATGTTGTCTCGATGGCTACTCCGTTCCTAACCCGCCGTACAGCGCTGACCTTCAGGTCCTTCACCGACGCCCGTACCTCATTCAACACCCTCTCTTTTACCGCGTCCGCCAAAAGCTCACTTTCACCCCGTACAATAACCGCGTAGCTTGCCTTCCTAAACTCTGGTTTCTTTGGAGCAACCCCCCCTACTACAACTGACTCCGGTTCCCTCACCTCCACAGCTCTCTGCTCCTCTATCAACGCTGGCCACGATTTGATAACCTCTTCTACATTAGAGCGCTCATATATTCTCCCCTCTATATGCATATGACTGAGCAACAGCTCGTCAAATGCTGCCTCAACATCCCGCAATTGCTTCGTCATAACCGTCAATTCGCTCTTTGTGACTTTCGACAACAAATCCATTGTTTTAAACACTAAATTCATTTTAGTCTTGAACTACGTATAGAGATCGACATTCGCCTCCTCCCGCCAGGCACCACGACATCTTCCTCCATACTTGTCATTCTCGCTCTCGGTTCACCCGGCGAGCCGAAAACCGGAACGAAAACAACCCTAAGCTACCGCTGCAAATTGAGTTCAAAACTTTTTTGCGCTAAACAGTTAAAGCAACTCTCCAGCTACCTAATCCACCCGGAAAAACCCCCGATTTTCCGAGTAGAAACCTGGAAAATCTGCGGTCGAAACTTTCTTTCCGAAAAAAGATGCTCCGACGCGAGATCACACGATTTCACTCAGAAAACCCCCGATTTTTCCGACTGGAAGCCCGGAGAAATCGCGATTGAAAAACCACTATGGCTAAATCGGAGCTACTCGCTGTCACGAACACGATACTATTAAAAAAGATCAAAAAATCCCTAAATAAACCCGGAAAAACCAACTTTCAAAAACGACCCCCTCTGAAAAGAAAATTTACACCCCCAAGAACATGCAACATATACCCAATATCCCAAAATCCCAAGGATTACCAACGACTTCTACGAATTTCCCAAATTTTCCAGACAAACGAAAGTAGGTTTTCCGGTTACCCGGAAAACCCCGCTACACCAGAAAAAACCACTCGTGAAAAAATTACACCAACCGCACAGTTACACAAACAATAAAAAAAATTTCTAAGTCCCGTCTACTCGACTTCACTCCTCTACACGAGACAGACCCCTTCAAGCCTTCGCTCCGAACGTACAGGTTAAGATCAAAATCGCTAGCCACACTACGTCTGAACACTTCAACAGCCGAACAGAGAATCCAGTAGATAGGGACAGAGGGAATCTCGTTAATCCATTCATGCGCGTCACTAATTAGATGACGAGGCATTTGGCTATTAATGGATTTATTCGCCGTATTTAAACAGAGATACAAAACATATACGTGCATCTCTTGATGCCCAGCTGAGTAGCGTATCACAAAAGCTACATATACTTATGTAAAAGTGAAGTTAACAGTACGCTAAAGTTCTTAGGGGTGTCCTCTTCTGGACTTACAAGAAACACACACCCAACACTGAACACATCACTTAGGGACGGCGAGCCCTACTTCCCCGCTCCACTACCCGACACCAGTTCTGTACCCGACGTAACTACCGAAAACACTAGTCATCTGTTTGAAGCGCGTCCAGTTCGTGTGACTGCCCTGAAGCACTCTCGTGGTGATGGTGGAGAGTGCTGAACCGCTGATACCAAGCCCCTGGAGATCACGATCGGATGATCGCGACCAGATGCCGCACCAGCTGATGGTTGCCGTGGTGAATTCCACGTCTTCGGGGTTCACAGCAAACCGTGACGCAACCTGGGTGAACACGTCACGGTTTTCAGCATACTTCTTCTTCTTGGTCTCATGTTGCTGATCAAGAGATCGAATCCCGGAGACAACCTGGACATCGATGACGGCGGCGCGGCCATCCCGGCCGGCGATGATATCCGGCTTCCGGACCCCCTCAGCTGTCGTCAAATGTGGCTCGGTAACAGTACGCCACCCCTTCGCTTCAAGTTTGGACTCCAACTTATTTGCGAACGCATCGTGACGTTTGATGCGACAGCCGTGCGTTCTCCAGCAGCATTGGATGACGTGTGCTGCTGTCTCTGTCGCCGGGCAACCTGCTCGGCAGTGGGGGTCTCTGGTCACGCATTGATCACCCCTTGAGACTCGCATCCTTGTTGGTATGGCGTTGATGCGGGTCTTGATGTGCTGGATGAAGTCGCGCCCTGGGATGGACTGGGCGCGATGGAGCCAAGTCGTTGAAAGTGAGCTACGGGAGGCTTCTCGCAACTCCTGGCCGTCGACTGACTCATACAGCTTGCGTGACCAGAAGCGATGCCGTGCAGCGGTTGTTGGCGGACCGTGGAGGCCCATGGTGGTGAGGACTCTCCTGGCCCACTGACGGCGACGATGGACCCGTGCAGTCTTATAGGCTTCACGTGCGGCTGGCAGGCTGCTGGACTCTAGACGTTGAAGTTTTAAACATAAAAGCGAAGGGATTAGTGTAGATAGTTGAGAAATCCCAAGACCACCATCACGCACACTGCTGTGAAAGAACTCAAGCGGTTAAGAGAGTCATAGCGCTTGCTTGAATTGAAGAGCACTGGGCAGAAATCCCATTGCGTCAACACCCGTTGTTGCAAGCGTGCGGGTTTACAATATTTAGGTGAATCAAATACTCTGGATTGCACAAATGACGATCAGTGAGTCAATTTGTACTAAATATATGGTGAGTTTCAAATTAATAATAATTTTGTTTTGCAGAAATAGCAGTGAATGTGGAATCTCAAACATTGATGCTACGAATAATGCGGTCGATGATAATTTTTTAGAGTTTCATGTGTTTATTCTGTAAAAAACGAATAGCGAGTATTGAATTACTATAACAAACATAATATATACCTATATTTTGCTGATGAAACTATATTACTTTATACGTCTTGAAATAGTACATGAAAATGAAAGTAAAGCCATACTAGTAAAGTATCAAGGGTGTTAAATGGACAATAGATGTGTACGTTGACCGTAGGCATTATTGTCTGCTCAACTCCCGTGGTGCCTTCAATGTTTGATGCCCTCGGACATTATTCTGAAAAATAACAAACAAGTTTCCTGGTTACAGCAAGTAACTAGAGTAATTTCTCTGACAGAAATCACAATGGCGTCACATACATTGCTGAAAATTTTGATTGAAGTACAACAAAAGTCGGACATCAAACATTGTCTGAAACAATCAAATTTGGAACACCATAATGTGGAGAAAAGTAATTAGCCTGTTACAAATTTCAATAGAGTTGGTTGCCTGTACTCTATAAACTTAAGCATATTTGAAAAAATAATCAATAATTTAGGAAACATGCAATTTTCTAAACTCAAAATATCTACATGAACTCTGTCAAAAGGTTCAATAGGTATTAGGATAATGTTATATTTGAGCTTTATGGTTTTTTTTTCATATTCAGATTTTAAACAAATTTCACTGATTCATATAATCACTTATATCTTTCAATTGATTTGGCCAATAATATTTTCGTCCCATTTGTTTTTGGATCTCTTGGATTCCTCTATGATCTTTTTCCCCTCGTGATAATTCTTTATCTTCTCTTTTATTTCATCTTGATCCTCTCCATCTGTCAATTTTTGATCACATCTAAGAGAACTAATCTCTGAATTTTCAAAGTACTGTTGTAATATTACACTGAATTTTTCGTATATAGGTTGTTCAAAATATAAATAATATTTCACTTTACTTATTATGAATTCTATGTTATAATTGACAACATTTTGTTTTAAATTTGTCCCGAAATTCTCATTTTATCACCATGCAATCTTCTTATACTAGGTTAAGCAGGGGAATGAAAATCTTCAGATAATCAATTGATGTTTGCCTGTATTAATGAGAGAATCACTGATGAGAATACCAATGAAAGGATGTCCAGTATTTGAATCAGGTCGTGTTGCGTCATCTACTTGAACAATTAAAGATTCGTTGTCATTCATGGCGTTATTCTCTAATTTTTTATTGAAATCATTCGTAAACTCTACAAAATCCATGAGAACCTATTCGATCACTTCCATTTATACTTATATTTGGAACATTATTCTCAGATAAAAATTTGTACACAGTAATAATAATATCTGTGTCGTGAAATATAGAATTCAACATTGATTTTACATCAATCCGTTCTACTAAATCTTTGCCTAATCCTAATCTGAGAGTATCCAAATATTTTATTCTATTCTCTTCACAAGACGATTTCAATTCTTATGAAGAATAGAACCTGATGCAGTAGGTTTGTCATAAATTTTTATTTTTTTTTGTTAGTAATTGAATTTTGTGTCTTTATTTGTATTTTAGAAAAACTAAGTTTCTTGATTTAGGATTTTGATTCTGTAGAACATTCACATTTTGAAATCTCTGCCTGATCTCTCTCGCAATGCCCTTGTTGACATTTTCAAATTCCCACTAACACAATGTGCTAGACTTGTCTCAGATGGTGCATCAAATAAATTCCCTTCTATTCCCAAAATTTCACAATTACGATCAATAATATCTTCATTTTCTGAATAATTTTGATGTTCGGCTAATGTTTGATCGGTTTTTGATTTTTATAATTTTTTATTACCATTTCCAGGATTTTGGAGTATACGACTTAGTGTGTCTGCATTTGTGTTCAGTTTACCTTTCTTATAAATTATTTCGTAATCATACTTTATAATTTTAATCTCCATCTTACTTATTTTGAATTAGGTTCTTGCAAAGAAAATAGTCATTGTAAAGGCTTATGATCTGTGATAATTTTGAATTTTCTACCAAATGAATAGGGCCGAAAGTATTTGATAGCCCAAATTATAGCAAGTGATAATTTTTCTATGGCGCAATAATTTTGTTCTAATTCATTCAACGTTCTACTCTCGTATGCAATTGGTGAATCTGAATTCATTAGTCCTTGCGATAATACAGAACCAATAGCGTGATTGCTAGCATCTGTAGTCAAACAAAAAAAATTCATAAAATCTGTATATTGTGATACTGGCTCATTTACAAGTAAATTTTCACATGCTTCAAAACATTTAACATAATCTGAATCAATAATATCAATTTTTGTTCCTTTTTTCAAGTATTCAGTGAATGGTTTTGTAATTTGTGCAAAATTTTGAATGAATTTTTCATAATAGCCTAACAAACCAAGAAATCCTTCAATTTCAATTTTATTCATTGTAAAGGGACTCAGATTTATCGATCTGAACTTTTCAGTTTGCTTTTTTAAGACTCATCAAATACTGCTCGTGAGCTTTAAATATGTACTTGGAGGCTTGCACTGAGAATAAAAATATTATCGAGGTAAACAATGCAAATATCATTTAATAATGTTCTCAAAACATTATCCATGACACGTTGAAAGGTAGCAGGTGCATTTTTTAGACCAAATGGCATTCTTAGAAATTTATAATGTCCATTTTCCTTGCCGAAACCAGTTTCCAGAATGTAATCTTCGCTCATCTCAATCTGATGAAATCTAACGTTGTAAAATATTGGCATCGACCGAGTTTATCTAAAAGTGCATTTATATTGAGAATTGAGTATTTATCATCAATGATTTTTTCATTTAGTTTGCGGTAGTCAATGACCATCCGCGATTCTTTCTTTCTCGACGCATCTAATTTGTTTGGCACCAGCTAGACTGGACTCGACCAAGCTAAATGTGATGGTCTTATAATTTTTTGCTGCAGCATATTGTCAATTTGTTGTTGTACTTCTTGCCGATGTATTTTGGGGTACCTGTAAGTCTTCGTATAAATAGGAATTTCGTCTTTTGTTCGTATATGATGTTTTATCTCGTTCGTAAGTGACAAGGTTTTATCCTCCATAGAAAAAATATTTACGTTTTCCTTGTTCAATTCACAAATAGCTGATTTTTCTTTAGAATTCATACGTTCTGTTCTTATTTTGGAAATATCAAATGTTTCTCTTGAAATATTACAAATTAAATTCAAATTATTAACTCCAAAATCATCCAATAATTCAACGGGAGTTTTGTCAAAAGTATCTATTATTATTTCTGAATCATTCGAACTTTTTACAGGATAATAAAATGAATTTTCACTTTTAGGTTTTAATTTCACGTAATGTGAACGTGGCTTTGAACTGTGGTAATAAACTTTCATCTTACATGCCGGTGTTAGTATCTTATTACGGAGCAGGTCAATGTTTGCTTCTGATATTTCCAAGTTATCTAGTCCTATTAAAATATCAAACTGATAATGAGAGTTAAGAAGATGATACTTAAGCATCGAATTTGGTTTTTAAAATAGTTTTGAGGATGTTACAACAATAGTGGAATTTTCTACAAATGTACCATGTGCAGTAGTAATTTTGAATGAATCATTTTTTATTTCACTCCTACAATAATTTTGTGCAACTTGTGATATAATAAAAGAACATGTACTACCAGTATCAATCAGAACTCTCAGGTCATGCTCTGAAAAAATAATGAATGGTAGTCCACTCAGATTATTCGTCAAATTCGGTTCCAAGGCATCTGTTTATAAAAAATAGGTTTGTTTATGTTCATTTCTGATCTCGCAATTTTCTTGTTCTTTTTTTGCTTCTTGAATAATTATATCACTGTCGTCATAATGGCCGGTATTCTGACCACTCGACTAAGGCCTACTAAGGCATCCGACTAAGACCTACTAAAAATGCGTATTCTGGATGTTCGACTTAGGCCTACTAAATAAGTTGATTTATTTTGACGTTTATTTAGTAGGCTACTAAGAAACGGTATTCTGAACACCCGACTCAGCCCGACTAGCGTTAGTCAGGTGTCAAGTTGGTAAATAAATTCAAACAAGCTACTCACCTCGTTTAAAATGTCTACTGATACGGTACCACGAATTCGTGAAGCAGAAAATATTAGAAATGTGAGAAACTTGAGGAATTTGAGAACTATAAGAAAGTACAGAGAACATATAGATCCATTTGGAATTAATTTTGAGAGAGAATTCAAGAGAAGATATAGATTGAATGAAAATAGTGCACGTTTTGTGATTGAACTTCTAAAGTATGATATGAAAATGACTTATTGAAGAAAAATGGTATAAAACCTGAGTTGCAAATACTTACAGCATTAAGATTCTATGCTAAGGGGCTTAATCAAGAAGATAACAGTAGATAGCATATTTTCCAAATTTCTTCATATGGTATCAATAAATATATCCCAGGTGATTTACATGGTTTTAGTTAACCGGCAGTTAGTCGAATAATAAAAAAAGTCTTAATTGCTTTAGCTTCCAAACTGAAAATTTTTGTTCATTTTCCTGAAAATTTGAATAAAACTAACAAGATATTTCCTCTATTGCCGGCTTTCCCCACGTAGTTTGATGTATAGATTGCACTCATATTGAAATTAAGAATCCTGACAAACCACAACCATTTCTGTATTGCAATCGGAAAGGATGGTATTCTCTTAATGTCCGAGTGGTTTCCGATATAAGATGTAGAATCTTAGATCTTGTAGCACGTTGGCGTGGTAGTGTACACGATGCTAGAATATGGAATGACTGTACTCTTGCAGAGAAATTTGAAGTGAGCTTCCAAAATATGAATCAACTATAAAATATTTTCACTCACTATATTACCTAACGAACCTCAATTCCATCACATCAGCAATTGTACTTTTGCCACGAATTCTCCAAAACAATAATCATATGAAAATTTGAGTACCAATATAATTATTTCTATACGAATCTTCGTTTTCATCCCAGGCTTTCATGTATTACATAACCTTAGAAGGGTTTCTCAAAACTGTCTTCATTGTAACCACCAGTTGCAAACTAAACTACTTTTGAATTTTCCAGCAATAAAATCTATTCAAATCTGTTGAATTCTTCCAGCGTGCTGAAATTAATGGTTTATTATTGGTGGGAGATGAAGTATACCCATTCACCCATTATTTATTAACGCCTCTCCCAAACCCAAAGACTGCACCAGAGCAGAGGTACAATCGGGCTCATATTTCTACAAGATACAGTGTTGAACATCTTTTCGGACAATGGAAGAGCACTTTCAGAGCTCTGCAGAACGGTCTGCTCATATCCTCAGATACAGCCAAAGCTGCTATTGCAGCAATGGCAGTTTTGCATAATATTCGTAAAGATATAAATGACGGTACACTCTTCATATTTGAAAATCTTGATAGAATATGAATTATTTAATTATTACAGATTCTGAAAGTTCTGACGATGATTCGGAAGATGAAATATCTATAGTAGATCCACAATTCGAAGAACCTTCACCGCAACAACAAAATCGTGGCAGTATTTTTAGACAAAATTTCATACGAAAATACTTCACTTAAAATTCGTTAAAAGTTCAATGTTAAAAAATTTCTATTTCCATTCAATTTATATCTTCCTTTAGATTTTCATTTAAGAACAAATTCCTAATGGTTCACTATGTTATCTGTACTAACTTATGAGTTCTCAAATTCCTCAATTTTCTGATATTTTAAAAATAAAAACATACACAATTACTTATTATATATAATCAACATTATCATAATAAGAAATGGAACAATGCAAATTATACATAGTTTTAATTTATTTTTTCTCCAAAGATTCTTTTTCTAATAGTAACTTTTTTTTTTTATTCCAAAATTTCTATTTCTAGTATATTTTTTTTTCTCTGCGGAAACTCGTTCAGCGTTCAAATTCATCAACATAGTCAAATGAATTTCTCGCCTATGTCGGATATTTCTTTCGCTCCATGGCCAAAAGTTGTTCCTCGTAAGAAGTCATTTTGATTATTTTACTTTTTTTCCTACATGGAATTGCAGGAGTTTGAGGAGGAATGAAGCTACGGTCTGGGATTTCTTTAGGAAGAGGTTCAGGTGCAGGATGTTCAGGTTCAAGTATTCTACACATCCTAAATATATAAATTGATTGTTAAGTATTTTATTGATGAAATATTGGAAAAAAAACATAAAATATTATTTTCCAGATTAATAATTAATAGAACCCAAGAAAAAGAATTATCAATAATTGGAAATTATTTTTCACTTTTTGTCAACTTCAGCACATATATATAGACGGTCGTGATATTCGTGTTACAATCATCTTACATAAATGTTGAAATCATAAGAGTAAATTCAATTTAATTTCAACTAAAGTTGACAGGAAAATGATCTTGTGAATATTATACAAACCCAATTATTGGATCCAAAATGAATTCAGCTGGTGACTGAGAGACTGATAATGACCCCATCTAAATAAAAAAAAAAAATTCTCATCAGGAAAAGCTGGATGAAATTATGAAGTTGTACTTACTGATTCAACCGCAGCATCAGTATCGTATCTACTAGTGTCTGCGATGAAATCAATGGGGCAGGTATCTTTCATTTTCCAGTCTAAAGCTGAGGGTGTTTCCACTGGCGAGCCTTCTCCAGTTTTCTTCAAATTTCTTTTATACGAATGAACATTCTTCTTCGTATTATTTTCCATTCGTCTCCACTGTTCTTTCATCCTTTCAACCGATCTCTCATACCCATTTGCCCTCATACATACTTAAATTTCACGCCATACATCCTACCTTTTTTTCATAATATGCTGATCATTCGCCTTATTTTCTATCACATTTTTTCGTTCATCTACAAACTCTACAAATAAATTCTTCTCTTCCTCTGTCCAATTTTCTGATCTTTCTCCACATTCATCTGAAATCATTTGAAATATTGAAAGTTCATAAGTATTGTTAGGTTAGATTGAAATATCACCATTACTGGATGAAAATTTCTAGATATATGTATATTTCTGCAATGTATTTGATCTTAAATAATAATATCAAGCTAAATATTAATTCACTCACCTTTCACGCTAATATTTTTGATAGAAATATCCTCTTCAGCTAACTGTCACTACTAACAAAAATGGCGGAGTTGTTTTCATATATCTCAATATGCAAGGTTGCCAGACCTCATTGTACTAAGAAAATCAACTACTTAGTCAGGTCGAGTAGGGAGTTTGAGAATACACAACCGATTAAGTTTCTTAGTAGGCGACTAGTTAATCGCCTTTAGTCGCGTACTTTAGTAGGGAGATCAGAATACCGGCTATTGATTCTACTTCTAAAAGCTTTTTCTTTAATTGCAAGGAGAGGACGTCATACTTATCATTCATCATTTGTGTAATTGTCCGACGTGAAGGAAGTTTATATAAAGGTACTGCTGTTTTCATGAGATACTGAATCCTTCTCAACTGTATTCAATGATAATGTATCCTTGCAAATCATCAACATGATAGCATTATTTAATTGTCCACACTTATTTCCGATTGATGAAATAACAAACATTGACACTATGAATGCAATTATAAGTAGATTGGTACAGTACAAGTAAATTATCATAAATGAACTACTACTATTGCATACTGAATGATTCACTATAATTACAAAAAATATCTTATTTTTAAACGATTCAATAATTATTATCAAATCAATCTAAAGTTAATTGATTCAAATAAATTTGTTTTATTGGGTACATAAGTTTTGTATAAATTAATTAGAAACACTACGTTTGACTTTTCTGATAAAGCAGTTAATGATGATGCTACGCTTTGTAGGCCAGAATCGCAATAGTCTTTGGAACTAGCCAAACCTGCAAATTCATTTTCCTCAAACTTCTCCTTTAATGTCGATGAAGTATCAATATTGTTCAAGGCCTACACACAAATATAGTTTTATTCTTTGTAATTCGATCATTATATGTATTCCAATTCACAAAGTCGTCCAGCTGTAAAATGATATTTTATGAAACGGTACAATTAGCCCTAGCACATAGACGTGTACGTAATAAGTGATTGCGTAAATTTGTTGTATTTCCGCAGGTTTTGACTTCAATATGTCAATATTTGCATACACCATTTCATCGTTTTTTCACACAGTGTTTCCATGTATCACTTTTTATTGACATTTTAGGCTATGAAAAAGAAATATTCCAATGAATGTGGAACACATTTTTTTGGTGATTCAGTTCAAATTCAATCATTCTATATTAATGGAATTGAATGAAATGTTGTGAGTACGGATGGCCGAGCGTGCCTGTTCACCTAAACATGCTGTGACGTCACTCGACCAAGATGTCGCATTTTTGATCCACCCACTGACAATGTGTGATTTGTCGTAAAAAAAAAACAAATGCAGCTACTTGCATCAACACATCAGGTGCTACAGGTTGCCTACCTATACACCTTAAAGATGTATCAATGGCATGAAATTCTGATCGGCAGTTCGGCGGTGTTATACCGCGGCTCGGTGATATCGATTAGGAAGGTCTAGGCCCAATAAGGGCTGTTACACCAGTGATGATGAATGAAATGTTATATTCATCATAATAGTTCACCCAACACAATTTTAATTTCCACTTAGTTCAAGGCCCGAGATATCCACCTTCTATTAATGTTCCTGTTTAATTTGTATTACTATTGTTTTCCCGTATTTCCACGTAATATCAAATTTTATTTTGCTATCAACTAGTATTAGTAGAAGAGTAAACTATTGGAAGCTTTGACATACAGATGATCATTCAAATTTATATTTTCCAATAAAGATTATTAAGTTTCATACAATAAAAGCACATGTTAACTTCAATCTACATTACAAATAATGCTACAGTGTGAATAATTGTAATAAGGTAAATAAAAGATAATTAACTTCTTCGTCCATACATGAATGGTCTTGTATGATTTTTAGATGAATCTACAAAAACGGGGTGATATCATATAAATATTTGGAATAGAAGACAATAAAATGTTACAGATGAGACGTATTTATACAGTGCGCGAAAGAACAGAAAATTTGAATTAACAGGATAACATGGTATTTTTGAATAGATATCGGTTTACTCGTGAGACTGTTTTATATATTTCAGTTCTAATAAGCGAAGAAATAGACCATTAGATCGATTCTTCTTCTTCTTCTGTAGGCGCTACAGTCTGAGGTGAACCTTGGCCTCCTCGAAAACTCTTCTCCGATCATTGTTTTTGTTTCCTAGTTCTTCTCTTCAAGTTTCTTCAAATCTTGTTCCACTTGCTCTTTCAATCTCTTGCAGGGACGCCCTTTCTTTCTCTTTCCATATAATTGGGTATACATTGTGTTTCTTGGTAACTTCTCCTTGACCATTCTCTCTACATATCCTAACCATCTTATTCTTTGTGCTTTCATGTATATTATGACATCTTCATTATTTATTGAGTCATTCAGTTCGTGGTTTTATCTCATACGCCATGTGTCATTTTCTTGCACAAGACCATCAATATTTCTCAGGATTTTCCTTTCAAAACATTGTGACGTCTTTTCCGAGCCTTATGCCGGACGGTACAAAGGCTCAACCTTTTGTCCAGTGTTCCCTGGTTGCTCTTGCTCGGGCGCCTTTTGCGGTACAGTCGGTTTTCATTCGGCGGTGGAACACTAAAAAAAAGGAGCCTAGGGGTTGCTGCAATGGAGAAGGGTCAGGAGTTCTGAGGGTACACAAATAAATCAATGGCAATACACCTGTGAACTAAATTATTATTTATTATAAAAAAATGAAAAGTAAACATTGAATCGGTCGGGATACGAACTCGGGTTACAAGCATTCGTAGTCCATCATGCTACCACTGAGCTAGCGGCGTTCTCACATAAACTTTTGTCGCTGTTGTATGACTTCGTCACATCCTCCCCTGACTTACCAAGAAAATATTTCACGGGTGAATATATTTTTCCAACAAAACCTATATATTCAGAAAACAATCTCAGAAATACTTGACAACAATCAAATTCTCAGACTTATAAACTAAACAATCAAAGCTTACAGACTAAGCGGTAACCAAAATCCGAACACAAATTCATTCACTAATAACACACAGCTTTCAGCTCAGGGGGGCACTGTTCAGTTTGGGGGACACTGGGCCTCTCCTTCGTGTTGCGCTTCCTGGGCGCTCGTGGTGCGGTAGGGTCGATGACGGTTGTCCATCGGACACCGCATCCAGATCGGGACATCAAGATCCGGCTCCGTCGCATCATCATGAGGATAGAAGTTTGTGATCGCTTGGTCGCCGTCGATTTCTCATCTACTGCCTTTTGTGGCAGACTTGGCGGCCTGGGCAACGGTCTCGATGGTGGGCGCTGAGCCAACAACGGCGTTATACCCTCAAGAGTTTCTGACGTTTCAGTTTTCGGCAGCGTCTTTGACTTGAGGGTCGGTTTCGTGGCGGTTGCAGGTTCCCGAGATGGCTGCCGACAGGCATTGGGTCGGCAGGCATAGTTGAAGGGTGACCCAACTGGTTGGGTACAATGACGGCGGTGCTGGCGGTATTTTTGGGACCGTTGCTCAGTAGGTGTCGGACCCTTGCTTGCTTTTCGGGGTTCAACCATGCAAAGCGGTTGGACATGGATGGTTGAACATATATTTTGTTTGTTGCTGCGTCTATCATCATTCCAGACTCTTGAATGGCGTCCATACCCAGAATAATAGTGCTGGTCAGGTTGGTCAGGCTTTGGAATCCGATTTTTCTTCATACGCCTTTGATAGCACAGCCCAAGGTTAGTGTGCCATGTGAGAGTACTATGGTGCCGTCGGCCAGTTGAACTTTGGGATACATAGCTGGTTGCAGACGACTTCGACCGTCTGTCAGGTTCTTGAGAACGTCAGCATTAAGGAAAGACTGCATTGCACCTGTGTCTAGTAATGCCTGGTATTGTCTGCCCTTAATGACGACGTCCACAAACAATCTGTTGTCGCGAACTCGACTGCCTTCCAGAACCGGTAGCACGGCAGCCCTTCCTTGCTTAGAACAACTGCAATCTCTGGTAAGTGTACCTTGCTTATTGCAGCGCCAACAGAATAGTTTGGGTTTGTTACAGCACTGAACTTTGGCGTCGGCTTGCATCGCTTGCAACGGTACTGGTTCTGCAGCGTGAAGTTTAGCTGCACGGAACGGCCGCAGCTCTTGTTGTAAGAGGTCGTATTCTTCAATCTCCTTTAGCAAGTCGCGGATATTTGTTGCGTCGCGACGCCGAATATATTGTCGGTATTCCGGTAGGAGATTTGTGAATATTTGAAATATTTCTTGTTCTGCCGTCAGTTTCCCATAGCGACGAATCAACGACCTTATGTCTGTGATGTAATCCCGTCCTCGTTCTCCGTCTTTTTGACGTCGTTGGTTTATTTGCTCCTCCAAGCGGAACAAGTAATCGGAACCGATATAGAATTCTTTGAAATCTCTCAAAAATTCAGACCAATGACTCCATTCTGCTCTATTGTTGCGGAGAGCCTCGGAAAAGCTCTGGCAATGCTGATAAAAGGTGCTTGTCTTGAATTAGGTAACTATCCTTCAATTCCTCTACACGCTCAAGGAATGAAACCGGGTCAGTTTTCCCGTCAGAATGTACGCCCCATTTACGTACGGTTTCGCAAATATGGACAGGCGTGGGAGATTCTGCCACTGGAGGATAAACGATGGAAGTTTTCTTCTTACTTGCGTTGGAATCAGTAGCGTCTTGGTAAAGAGCACGTATGAACGCTACCATTCTCTTCCGAAGCTCTTCCGTCGTACCAGTCGCATCTTGGCCTAATTCTTCTAGTCTTTTCTGAAGCTCATCCTTCTTCAGCTCGTAGACCCATGATACCGAGAGCTTTGTTTCATCTTCGGGCGGCGTGCCGTCTGTCATTGTTGCAGCTGTTTTAGCTTGTTTATTTGCTTCTCAAAGAGTCCCTGCTCGGGCGCCAATTTGTGACGTCCCTTCCGAGCCTTATGCCGGGCGGTACGAACACTCTACCTTTTGTCCAGTGTTCCCTGGTTGCTCTTGCTCGGGCGCCTTCTGCGGTACAGTCGGTTTTCATTCGGCGGTGGAACGCTAGAAAAAAGAAGCCTAGGAGTTGCTGCAGTGGAGAAGGATCAGGAGTTTTGAGGGTACACAAATAAATCAAGGGCGGTACACTTGTAAACTAAATTATTATTTATTATTATAAATAGAAAAAATGCAATCGAAAATGAAATCTTAAAGTAACGTGGAAACTGAATCAATGAAAAATAGAGAATGCAACAATAATAAAAATATTTCAAGAATATGATAACAAAGGTTAATTCATTCAGTGAATTCTGTGGTAACAATTTGCGGTG
Source organism: Dromius quadrimaculatus (assembly GCA_963989225.1). Taxonomy (NCBI): domain Eukaryota; kingdom Metazoa; phylum Arthropoda; class Insecta; order Coleoptera; family Carabidae; genus Dromius; species Dromius quadrimaculatus. The sequence goes on along the minus strand of OZ022328.1, from coordinate 42,518,302 downwards.
ACATTTAAATCTGCGGCGCCGGATATATCAATAACGGTGGTCCTGGCCACCAGGAGGACCACGGTTGTCAGGCCACCAAAGGATACTCTAGTCGACTGCCAGGAGAGCCACGGCAGTCACTAGTGCGGTCGGACAGGATTGGTATGGGGTTGCCAGGAAAGCCATGACTACCAGGAGGGATGTCCTAGACGACTGCAAGGAAAACCACGGCTGACGCTAACACCAGAGACGGAACGATTGCCAGGAGAACCACGGCTATCAGGAGGAACGTACTCTCAAGCGATATCAGCGGACCTCTCAGGTACCGATCAGGAGGACCACGATCTAGACACTTTGAGCCGTTCACTGACTCTGCCTTCTACAGGCTTACGGCGCTTGTTTCATAACCGTCTGTTAATTGAAATTTAATTAAATGAATCTGAACTTGTCAAACAGCCGAATGATTGTCAGTATAAAAAATAGAAAGTATATTGACAAAATTTATTCAATAGGAAATGAAATTAATATGTTCAATATTTCACAAATACTCTACTTGAATATTGAATTACTACATAGATTCCTATACCTAATAATTGTATTTAACCTATGGATCTTATTAACTAATGTTACCTATGATATAACTCTAAATAAATGAGAATTTGAATAGCAAGCTTTTAATTTTGATTTATATTATTCCTTATAAATAAGGAATGAAAATAACTAAGCTTATATTATAACTAAAAAGTTAAATATTCGAAGAAACTAACAGATAAGCTTAAAAACTTATATATATATAAAACTTAACCTGAATTATAAAGAAAAACCTATTCTAACTTAACCTATACTATTAACAATATATACAAGAATAATTCGATATTTCATTTTGATTGAGCTGAAAGAGTTTGGTATTGGCTCCATGAAATTGCACTAATCTTCAACTTCATCATCTGAATTAAACGGTTCATCAAATATGCTCAAAAATTGATGGGGATAATTATGCCTAATTCTTTCCGTTATATTATTTGCCCGGATCTTTGCTATATTCCTAATAATTTCACTGGAGGTGTCACAGCTCTGCTTTGTGTAAAATTTTGAAGCAAGTTTTCTAATGTAATCATGCTACCACTGAGCTAGCGGCGCTCTCACATAAACTTTTGTCGCTGTTGTATGACTTCGTCACAAAATCCAAGATCATTCTCCTCTTTTTTCGATATGGTCCAAGTTTCTGTACCATATATTGCGATCGATCGTATGAGTGTTTTGTAGTCTTAATTTGGTATTTCTTAAGATGACCTTAGAATTTATTAGGTTTGCGTACCTATTATATACCCTATGCCCTGTCTGATATTCTTTTTGAACTGCTTCTCTATATGAACTCTCGCTAATCAATATATCACCTAGGTACATGAAGTTCTGCTCGCCCTCAAAGTTCCAATCTTCTATTGTTAAATTTTGTAATGCTCTTCTGACCGGAGATACTTACACTCACATGTATTCCGTTTTGCTTTTGTTAATGATAAGGTCAGTTTTTCTGCTTCACGCGCATATTTGTTTTACTTCATATGTTACATCGCCGCTGTTTTTTATCTTACAAATAAAAGAATCCAGAGTCGTATAATATTAACGCTCTTGCTCAGCCATGCTTTTTTCTTGTAATTTAATGAAATTGTGAAGAGCTACACATGCTTTTTATAATTGAATCAGCAGTCTGTGGGTGAGAATTGATAACTCGGTGAGATATTTAGAATTTGGCTACCAATATCTCAAATGCATTTTCTATACATTCCCCTGTCCTTGATAAACGATAATTGAAAATTCGCTCATCAAGTGGTAGGAGTTTTCCATCTTCTGCTCGAAATAAATATTTCACAAGACGAAACACTTCGTCTCCTACAAAAAATTGGGTATTTATATATTTGAGTTTGATACACTCACATCTTCGGTCAAGCCCCACGGTTTATCATATAATCGCCGGTCAAATACTGATTCGTGAAGTACGCCACCATCACTCTGGGAATCATAAGCTCCAATATCCACATAAATAAATTCATACTTAGCATTACATATTGCAAACTGTACGATTTCTTGTGATTGAAGAAATTAAATCAAGAACTATTTAGTGCTTATATGACTACATGTTTGCCGTCTATAGCACGAATACAGTTCTGTAGATTTCATTGAACTTCGAACATTGCAACTGTAGGCAGTCACTCTGTAGAAAACTGTACATGATTTTGCAAAACGTCCCCCAAAGCACTGCAAGTTGCTTTTATTATTCCACAAGTTGTTGACCTAGCAATACGGTATGGAAATGATAATGATGCTTATGAATCCCCAAGAGCAACAATATATTCACGTACACGAGAGGTACACGATCGTCTAGTGCAGCTACAATTTTTTCTATCTTGCTTTTATCATTGAGCTCTAAATATTCAACAAAGTAAATATTATTCTTGAAAATTGGCAATTTCATTCATAAACTGAATAGTGTAGTAAACTAAGCATCAGTGATCTTGTTTTTGTGGAATCATTTCATCACGTGAGGTAAATAAAGGTGTTTCTCGCCAATTATAAATTTAATTGATCGTCTTCAAGCAGACTTTGTTTAATTATTAATCTCCGAGTACAGTGCTTAAGTGTTGATTTCGTCGCACTTGATATATTGTACGATTCCCAACGATCATGCACGAAGACTTCTAATCATGTCAGTGTGTCCCAATAGCACAAAGAATGTTAGCAAAAATGTTTTATCAACTAAATGTGATGGATGTCAAATTCAATACATCTAGCGTGTGTTCATCTAACACAGGATGATATTTCACGCCTTACTCGTAGCACTACGAAATCTGTCAAGATCTATTGTAATGATTGCTTGAATAATGCTAATACAATCGACTCTCAAACAATTGTTACTTAATTTGCAACAACAAATCATTGATATTAAAACAAATCTCCAAAACTCGGCCCTATCCGGCAATGAAGATGTATTTCTCGAAAAAGTTATAACTGAGATAAATCAGCGTCAACAACGTGAACGCAACGTTATAATATCTGGTGTGCTATAAAAGCCAAATGAAGACTTAAATAGAGTAACTTCTGATATTATTAGTAAAATAAATCCAAATTTCGATCAAATTGCTACAAAAGTCTTCCGAACTGGTTTCAAGACACCTAATACTACAAACAAACCACGTTTGATAAAATTATGTTTTGCAAATTCGAATGATGCATTTGATTTAATTATAAGTGGTAAAAATGCTCGTAACTTTCCTGATTTGAATAATGTCTATATAAACAACGACAAAACTCCAATGCAAGTACAGAAATATAATAATCTGAGTCGAGAACTTGCTGATAGGAAATCCAAGGGTGAAGATAATTTAGTTATCAAATTCAAAAATGTCGCCTCTATGATAATTAAAAAAAAAACTAAGCAAATCACTGTCGAACAATACATCCGATAGCATTCTTAATATATATTACCAAAATATTCAAGGACTAAACATGATAACAAATTAGTTAGTTTCAACATTATCCTGCACGCACTACAACATCATAGCATTGATTGAAACTTGGATCCAGCGTAGTGTTCACGACTCTGAACTCACTGACGGATTATTCGTTGTTCATCGTTGCGATCGAAATCCTAGTGCGTGTAATAAATCTACTGGTGGCGGCGTCCTTCTGCTTATTAAAAATTATTTGACTTCTTTCGGCGTCAATCTAGAAAACTACAATCATTTAATTCCACATTCGATTCATGTCGTATGTGTCAAAATTTCCTTAAGTGACAAGAAATTTCATTTGTTCAATATTTACATACCTCCTGCTACATCTTTGGATGACTATAACAAATTGTTTGAATTTTTTGAAAGCCTCTCATTTTTATATGGCAATAACTTCATTATATTGGGCGATTCAAATATCACTTATTTTGCTTCTGATACTTCAAATAATATTGTTGCATCATTTTATAATTTCATGAGTTATTTTGATCTAAATCAATATAATACTGTAATTAATACACATAACAAACTTCTTGATTTAGTATTATCAAATGTATCATGAAACACTAGTCATGACACTGATCTGTTAATTAATAATGTACAATATTCACATCACCCAGCACTTGGTATTTCCGTTAAAAGTAACGATAGTTTTAGATATTTTGATGAATTCAGTTGTACTTCTTATGATTTTAAGAAATCAGATTTTGTAACTTTGTATTATCTGATAGCGCAGTTCGAATGGAACGTATTGAGCCACTTTAAAGATATTAATCTGGCGTGTGAATATTCTTACTCAGTTGTGTATAATTTTTTTAATGTGTGTATTCCAATTGAGCGTTCACGTAAATTGTCATTTCCTGTTTGGATAACATGTCAAATAAGACGTGATATTAAAGAAAAAAATCATTATTTCAAAATGTATAAAAAATTTCCAATAAATTTATATTTTCATAATTAATTCAAATGTCTGAGAGCAAAAAGAAAGAATGATGTTAGTAAGTCATACAACAACTATGTTCGATCTTGTGAGCAGTCAATTGCTGAAGACCCAAAAACATTTTGGAATTTTATCAACTCTAAAAAAAAAGAATCTTCCTATCCTTTAATAATGAATTATAATAATAAATCTCTTTCTGATCCACAAACCATAGCTGATATTTTCGCGGAGCATTTTATTCTGTTTATATTCCCTCCTCCCCTCAATCTTCACTAATACCAACTTCAGCCTCATATGATACCATTTTCCTTACTCATATCACATGTACTGATATTGAAAATATAATCAAAACCTTAAAATCCGATCTCTCCTGTGGTCCAGATATGATTCCTAGTCTATTGATAAAAGATTGTTCTTATTCACTCGCACAAGCTCTTCAACATTTATTTATTTTGTCACTTTCCACCAATACTTTTCCTGAGATATGGAAACAAACCAAAATCACACCTATTTTCAAGTCAGGTGACCGTTCAGACATTCAAAACTACAGACCTATTGCAGTGATCTCTAATTTCAGTAAAATTTTTGAAAAAATTATTCATTCATCAACTTACGAGAAAATCAAGAACAAATTATCATTTTATCAGCATGGTTTCATGAAAAATAGATCTACTTCAACAAACTTGTCTTTTTTCACACATTATGTTTCTTCTGCCTTAGATAAAAACATTCAAGTTGATACAATCTATACTGATATCTCTAAGGCATTTGATACTGTTAATCATTCCATTCTGCTCAAAAAACTGGGCTCATTTTCTTTTTCTCCCTCTCTTCTCTCTCTTTTGAATTCTTATCTCTCCAATAGGGTCCTATTCGTGAAGTTTCTTGGTTGTGTGTCACAAATATTTTGTCCATCTTCAGGGGTTCCTCAGGGCGCCAATTTAGGTCCTCTTCTTTTTGTTATTTTCATAAATGATATTACTGATGTGATTCATAGCCAGAAACTTCTATTTGCTGATGATTTAAGACTGAAAGCTTGAACCCGAACGGTACTAGTGTCTGTACCTGTAATTTTTAATTATGCCGTTAGATTAAATTAATTTCTTGATCAAACAGTGCCATCTTCCCTTTCAAGTATCAAATTCACGTAATCTGATAAAATAAGCAAAATTTGTAAATTGGCGCACAGAGGGCGCCACGCACAAATCCGGAGTTCGAGCATTCAAAATTATTGACTAATTATTTGTACATACGAACCGTTTTGCACAATAACGATTTTTCGTAGTTGATGGCAAATGTCGCATTTCATTTTTTCACATTTTTGTTAGATTGCTAGATTTTGTTATCATACCAACGTTTACTAGTTTTTAATATATTTGAATAGAAAAAATTCAAATAAATTAATGAGTTAAATGACCTGAAAAATATTGGGGTCTTTATAACTTTGCAGTTTTTTTTAGTAATTTCCTCATGATTTTCTTCGATTGCATCCGGTAAAAAGTCATTAGTCTGACATGTATCAATATCGTCATCATTATTCACACCCTTCAATGGATAATCTTCCATTCCTATTTCGATTTCATCCAAAGTCTTCCCATTATAATCACAAGATGTTCCTTTTTCCATCAATATTAATAATTTTGCAATTTTTGCCGTTAGAAAAACATCATCAGGTAATTTGTAATCATTATTATGAACTCCTATAGTGTGCTCCGTGAAAGTTGCCAATTGTTCAATTTCATTGCTCGAAAAATTGAATAACTGAGTTAGAGTAACTAAATTGATTATCTTTTCAAGATCAAAAAGATGCGAACAATTGCAATAATTTCTACTTGTTTGAACTTATATTATTTTATTCTTCTCTGCCTAATTAAAATCACTTATTCTGTATTGACGATTGAATAAAATAAATCCGATGTCATTCACTTTTCTTCATGAAATTTTTCTAGTTATACTTGTACCGTACAAATTGCACACGAATATTTTTATGAACTCAAATACAATTTTGCAATCAATATTTGCATTCTACCGATGAAGGTGAAATTTCGACTCTGTCTCCTGGACTTTAGAATAATTTCCAATATTTATAACAAGTGAATCAAGAACTTTCTTGATTTGTCCATCAGTCTGCCAATAATGATTTACTATTGCTGTCCTATGTTTAATATAGCTTTTTCAATTTTTCGTAGTGATTCCTGGAATGGCTTCTAAAGTTTTTAAACAATCATATTATATATATGAGTGTTTACCATTATTGTCTCTGTTGTATTCAAACTTCATATCCCGGTTAGTTTAACCCTGCAGCAAGGGCGCTGAGTCTATGAGACTCGGGTTTTAGAAGATTGTGTGTGAAACTTGTGAGGATGGAGATTTTGGGTTCCACTTTCCAGTGGCTTCCTGAAATCCATACTTTATCGATTTATGCAGTGATATCAGTGCAAAATATTTTTAGATCGATTTGTATAGCCCTCCGAGTCTGTTAAACTCGGCGCCACCACTTACGGAACATCAATCTCAAGTTGCAAGTCCCAATAATTTCTGTGTTTCACGCTTGTAGTAAGTAATAAATCATTATTCTCATGAAATTGAGCTCGAATATTCCAGATAAATAGTTTATGACAAAAACAGGTAAATTCATTACTTTTTTAGAAAAAGTAGGCCCTGATATTGAGAAAGCTTTTGACGATGAGGAATCTGAGGACTCTTGGAGGATATTTGTCTAATTCTAATACAGAACGAGAAAGAGAGAGTGATAACGAGAATTTATCATCGCCGGCAGAAAGACACATTCATGTTCACAGTTTTATTGGCAAAGTTGGCATAGCAATACCAAAGAATATTATTGTGAGATTTGTAAGAAAATGATGTGTTGAAGCATGCAAAATCTCGTTGTCCTGTATATGTATCACTGTCAATGAATAATTCTCGATATAATTTATAACGTGTACTATCAGAAAAGTTATGTTCATAATATGCTTATAATCTCGAATAAATATTTTTCTGGAATTACATTTACTGTTGTAATATTGCTTATATTTTACAGCACAATTGTATATTCTCATATATTTCACCTATATATGAGTTAGAATAATTTAAAACCGACACAATTGCTGAAATTAATTTTTTCATTATGAAGTCCTCAGTCTCGGCGCCATCGCTTATGCTATGCCATGGGGCGCCACCACTTCAGGGTTAACAATTTTTTGTGAAAATCAAGGCCATATTCCAAATGAAACATTTTCCTTGTGAGAGTATGCACTATTAGAATCATCCAGAAGCTAATTGGAAATTATTTCTCGATTAATCCGTTATTTCTATTGCATTTTTTAGAATATTCTGATGTTCAAGATTATGATCTTCATCTGATGATTCGTTCGCCAAAAAGCAGAAACAAAATTATGTTGTATTTCTGTACAAATCTATAAATATTACTTATTCATTTCATTTCTCAATCTCAAAATGGGCATTCGTTAGCTCGAGATAAGAGACGGTAGTGCCCGCCATTTTTTTTTCTGCTTTTTTTCCTTGGCCTGTGCTTGGTCAGAGACAATACTTTGTCTCTTAATTGGTAAATATCAGACAAAATCGCATCGTACATGTTATATAAACAATTTTCGCTGCGATTTTATTGAATATTCACAAATTTGTAAATCTTTAAAATTTATAGATTTTTACAGAATGAAAGTATTTCAATTTGAAATGTATTTGAACAGGCAACAATGCAAGATTTCAACTTGACTTATAGAAACACAGCAATCACAATGACAGTTGTAATTCCAATTTATACATTACTCAATTTTTACCACCGCACCTACTCACATGAGGTTTTGTATGCTCGGGCGCCAGGATCTTTTGATTTCAAAAGAAACAAAATACTGGAACTTTTATCTAAGGAAGTTCGGTTCTGAAATGTAAAAATATATTCCCCAAAATGAAACCACAGAATGAGTTTTAGGAATTCAATTTGATCAAAGCAATATAAATGAAACAAACGAAACAACAATCACAACAGATTGACTCATAAATCTAATTAAAACAAAGGCAAAGGAAACAAATCCTGAACCAAACAATAATTACAAGAGATTGATTTATTATAAAGGAATATTCAACAAATATAAATAAGTTTTAAGAGAGATAGCGTTTTCAAAAGAATTTAGAACTTTTCAAAAATAATTTAGAAAATGAATAGAACAACCTATTATAGGCCCTGGGTGATTTCATTGTTAAATAAGCGCCTCGCGAAGAAGGTGCTAATTCACACCCAACAATGCTACCAACCAGGGCACATTTATAAGAAATGAAATAAATCTGAAAAATCTAATTTAAATTTAATTATCTAGGCCCTGGGTGATTTCATTGTTGAACAAGCGCTTCGCGAAGAAGGTGCTAATTCAAACCTAACAATGCTAGCAACAGGGAGTACCGGGAAAGAGCACTCAATGTTAAAAACTATGCGCATGTAGATAGTTGCGCCCCTTGCTACCTGAGGTCTCTGATAGCTATGTTACCATGGCTCCCAATCTAAATCAGTTTTTTGAGGTTAAGAACTATAAATTGAAAGACGTCAATATTTTTTTCAAACAAAAATACATATATCATAAATGTTTGTACATGTAAACCAATCTCATTGACAGAATATAAATACAAATATCAGGTTTTGAGATATGAAGTTACTTTATGCATAAAGTGTGATCCAATTGTAATGAACAAATTCGCGGTTATAAAGTTTTTTCAAAATTTCTATTAGAAACGCTACAAATCAATAACTTTGTATAATGTATTTTTGTAAAATGTCTTCACTAACTGTGGATCATACCTTAGAATGAAATCACTTTTTACAGTATTGCAATACATTGAAAAGGTACCAAACTCAGAATTAAATAAAGTCATTTCATGCATTAAGTTTGATCCAGCTCCGTAGTTATTTGGTAAATTAGTGATTTGAACTGAAAAGCCATGAATCAATTACTTTGAAGTGTCTTTTTTCAAGAAATGTTTTTAAAATTATTGTGAGTCCTACTTCATGTTGAAATTACTTTTTACAGTATTTCAACTCCATTGTGAGCAGGACTAAAGAAATACTGTATACAAATGTTCAAAAGAATTTAAAGTTATTCTAATACAATATCAAAATTAATAGTTATATTTTCAAAGGAGTTCATACCAACCCACAATTCTGGATTAGTGAATTCTCTTCTATTTTTATTCAATCTTGAATCACTTATGGTGATATGTCGGCAGTAGATATGAACTAGAATGAGTTTTGATAACAAAACTGAAAATATTAGGACCAAAATCACTAATCCAAGATTGTAGACTAGTTCAAATGATTCTGAGATGTGTGATTAATTAAAGGCATGAGATTGAAAATGGGCTATGAACCAAAAACCTGGTTTTGCAGGAGAGACAAAAAACTGTTTGGTTTTGCACAGATGAAAGCTACCGACAAGACATTCTCACAAATAATTTTTTTGTTCATGTGTATAACAATCAGCCAGTGAAAATTATGATATATAAATTTTTTCAATAGTTATTCAATTCTATTATTTTGGATATGTGCTGCTTTCATACCAATTCTTCTTCAATCAGCAGGATAGGTACATTGAAATTAAAGTTTCTAAAAACAAGAAACGCCAATTGAAACATTTTATTGGGAAGGAACATTGCAGTGACGTATGTAAATATTTTATTCTGAATCAGAAGAGTAATTGCTTATACTTCCATTATCTGTGGCAGTTTCAGCTTCCTTAGATACCTATCCCAAATTATGCTACCAATCAATCATATGCAATGAAATGTATACTTCTAGTTTCTGCATATTTTTCAATTTCATGGGGTTAAGGGGAATAGGCTTATCATAAAGATTCTCAGGGTTCCATAAAATTTGATTTGGCAAACTATTTTTGAGCCACTGAAATTTTTCAGTGAAGGATTCCAAGTTGTGTGTCGGACTAACTAATATCTCTGTGCCCATATATTTCAAGCACTTATACTTGAAAATAGTGAAAGGACAATTTTTGTTTCTCAGAGATTTTTTGAAAAACTGTTGAAGATACGTTCGATTATCTTTGACGATATCTTGAGTTACTCGTACTATCTCAAAATTCTTTGAAACTTTCTTAGTCATTATATACCACTCCTCGAGTAGATAAAGATAGGTAACATGCCGCTTTTGCTTTTCAATCTGCGCAAAATTACGGTCGCACGGCAGAAATGAATGACCTCTCTCGGGAAAACGGTAGTAAATAGCCAAAAATCGATTAGTACTTGCCAATACAGATAGAAATTGAGCTAGAGCTGCGTTTTTGTTTCGCCCTACGCAGTTGTCAGTAAAAATATAAAGTGTCTTTACATTTGCATCAACATAATGATCTATGTAGTATTTTAGGAATGAAATGGTCTCATTAGCACCTTTCTTTGCCGTTGTCTCGTCGTACATAAACATCTTGGACTTTCCTGTCGTGGCCGAAAAAAAACATTGGTTAAAGACCCAAACTTGTCTTTTATAGAATATTCCATCGACATGTAGAACAGGCACAGGAAGGTTCTGCTGATAATCGAAGCATTTTGAATCAACAGTGTCATCAAATTTTGCAGTTTCACTTATAGTTAGTACGAAAACTGCACATATCCGGTTCATAGATGCTTTTCGAACTCAATGAATACTTAAATGTGATTTGGCTTATATTCTAATGCCATCTACTGGAGAATAGAGTGAGCGGATATGTGCACTTCTTGATGTGAATGACATCAGTGAGTAATAATATGTTTATAACTCAATTTCGCCAAAAATGGTTCATAGCCACTTTTCATTCTCATGCCTTCAATTGAAGAAATCAATGGAAAAATAGGAGAATATTTTCGAAGTATTTTCATAGAATAATCACTGAATTCATCAAATATACTTTGAGCTAAAGTGACGTTTTGCATAGTTTTCACTTCACCTGAACATAAACTCATCTTACTGTCTAAACTGAGTCAATTTCACTGTATTTGAGATTGTTTCTCCACAAATATTTGTTTTTTTTTATTCCACCTCCTGGGAAGTGTTTTAGCACTTTCAGAAAGCATGAACTTGTTGTGAGTATTGACTTATTGAAGCTTCTTCAGCTGTCTGAATTCTAAAGTAATATCAAGACTGAAGAATATTACTTCTTCTTGGTTCCATATGATATAGAAATATTGGAGCATCTTCCATTACAAATAATAATTTTCAGTTTTAGCACCGTGTGAATATTGCAGCTGGAAAATTTCCATCCATCCCAAAGGATTTTTGTTCACTATTCGAAATTCAAGATATTTGTGAGGTCCAGAAAATCATCTAGTCCAATATTTGTTATTGTGCTCGAACTACATCATGTGTGTATTAATGCATTTGCACTAATAGAAACTCCAGGCCGCGGAATGGAACCAGTGGGGGCGTACCTAGAATAATCATGATTTATAATAAATTCACAGAAAAATATTAAGCAGACTTACTGTTTACTTGCGGTACTTGCCTTTTGAAGTCTTTCTGTAACGTTCAACTGCAAGTTGTTGTATAGGATCCAAATCAGCTAGAGGACGGCTGTCTTTCCAGTTAATTATCTATTTGTTCGCTTACACCAAAGAAAAATAGAGAATTTAACGGTGAACAAAACAAACGTCCTCGAAATATCGTGGATCCCACAAGTTTGTCTTGTTAAGTCAGTATTAGAAGTCACGAAGTCCATAGTCCGTTTCAGTACACGTCTTTCATGTCCAAGTCGAGGTAAAAGTCCAAAAGTCTTATTCATGACAACTTTTACGTAATACATGAACATAGTTCTAGGTCTTGTCAGTCCGTTCACAGTCAGTTCTTGTCGTTGTATCAGGTCATGTTCCGGTAAGGTCTCGGTAGATAGTAAAAGTTTAGTGTAAGTGTCACACATTCTAGCGTCTGACAGTTGAAGCATCTTTCTGGCTACGTATCCTGCCACGTAAGAAGTTGGTGGTACGGACCATCGTCTCACTGTCGTGTCAGGTTGGATAGTCTGTGTCTCTTCGTCAGTCTCAGTACTAGAATCTGGTGGAATTGGTGTAGTTCTTGTCAAAAAACTTCTCAATCTTGCAAATGAAACGTCATCATCGTCTTGAATACAATTCGCCTCAGCAGAATGAGTTGACATGAAATTATTCACACTGAGAGTCCTGAATGAAGAAATGAGTGATGCAGCCGTAGGATTGCGGTTACAACCTAAATGACTCCGAATATTTCCAAATAGATTCTCTAAGGGATCTTGGTTTACTGCCCTTAAATCAAGGTAAGTAAATCCAAGTTTCATCAGAGATTTCCACAAATATTCTATGCCATTTAGCGTAACAATCCAATTTGTCAACGAATATGGCAGTTCACTGCCCTTGCGCAATGCTTCAGACTTCCTGTCACTTCGTTGTACAAATTTCATTGACCGCAAAATTTGTTTCGCTCTGATCCAAAACTTCCAATGATCCGAATCTACGATCAACCTTCTTCTCAGAGGACAAACATAGTCATCACCATCACGAGATCCATTGAGGCTATCAAAAAGTTCATCTAAGAAAAGCGCTAATTTCGCCATACCCTCAGCACTGCGTCCAAGTTTGTGTGGTTGTCCTTGGTGTTCGGGTGACATATCATGGAGTAAGTTTATTATTTCCGCATAAACCGATCGACTTAATGTTTTGGCGGCAAGCCTAACACTCATCTTTCGAATTTTATGAGGGATAACACACTGCTCATTCAATGCAGGACACCTCGACACCGAGAAGGCATCCTCGTAATTGTAAAATCGTATCAGGTCTGTCTAAGAAGCCGTGTAATGTACATTGTCCATCGTTAAAGTGAGGTCCTTAGTCAGTAAATTGTTCCTGAACCCTTTCAGTAAGTGTGGGGGATCCCAAAGGTGCACTATTTCCCTCCCTTCAAATTTGAAACATTCTGATCGAAACTCCCTTCCCTCGCGAATACATAGAGCCCTTCTTTGACATTTCAATGTATCAATAGCACCTACGTTCGTGCGCCCCTGGTCACAAATGGTAGCCACTACGTTAAAGTTAGCTGATGCAGCAGAACTAAGGACCTGTTTAATGCATTGCACTAAAACAGGTGTCTCAGCTATTGCACCAACAAACATAAACGCTTATGGTAGCTTCCATCTGTCAGCACTGAGGCCACGAAGCATAAATACCAAAGCTTGTTCAGCAAACGCAGGTCTACGTACCGTGCCAAAATTTTGAAAGCCCCAAATTTCGTCTTTCCTCAAGTCCAAAGTCAAGTGCGGTTGAATCGCCACTTCGTCAAATAAAAGTACACAAGTTCTACGCTTCACTGGTTCCTTCTCCATTATTTATTTTGAATGTTTCTGGCGGGGGATATTGATTCCTGGTCTAAAAGGAGCTCTCCTAAGAAGCCTCCTGAGAGTAGAGATGCTGGGCATGCAGGAATGCTTCTCTAAGCACTAATATTGCCTGTTGATTAATGATTTTCAATTGAATTCCATGCTACAATTTGTTTGTATTTTGTATTACCGTCGCATATTCTTCAGCAGAGACACAGCCAAAATTTTTTCGTCTAGAGTGAAGCGTCTTCCACTCTTGTTTCTACCATCCTCCCTTATTTGGGAAGAGAGGAAAGTTCGAACGACACTATTAAGAGGCTGGAAGATATGATGAAGAATGTCTGGATCACGTCCTTTCACAGCTTTCTTAACAGTGTCGTTAGACGCTTCACTTTCTTACTCTTCGCAACATATTTTCGTTCCACCACTTCCATACGCTGATACAAGAAACGTGCGTTCGGCGAGAGGTCTCGCACCGCTCAAATATTCATATGTTGGAACACACCTGGAAAAAAGATCCATTTGTTTCATTATTATACACAAGAAAAAATTGATCTAATTTTCTTTCGAATATTATCATTATTGGGAAATTTATCCTAAAATATGTGCTAAGCATCAATCAAAAATGTTTGGATGAATACAAAATTTTTGCAAGTCTCTGCTATGGATACGTTAACGATAATGCAGGAAATGAATTTTTGTATGTATAAATTATATATTTAGAACTTTTGAAGGTTTTTTTAAAACTTTATTTTAAGAGCACAAGAGATGTTACACTGATGGATTTAAGTACAGAAGTAAACTACTTTACATATTTATATGCTTTCATAATAATTCAAACAAAGAACAGTTATTTCAATAACGTTAGAGGAAATATCAATTTTTATTAATTTTGTGAAATGTATAAGATTTTTTGAATTACATATATTTTGAGAATGCACTTTTCGGTAAACAAGTGAACAAATGAATAATAATAATATTTCTTGCGGTTATTAATATACTGTTATTTTATATTACTAACATATAACTTCTTCACCCTTAGACGAGAGCACTCCCTGGAAAGTTTATGTTTCCTTAGGGTATGTCTTGAGTTTCTGATGGCTGTGGTTTTTTCTCTTTGCTTTTGAGTGTAGGACATTTTCAGTTCTTTTCATATTTGTAGTAAACGATTATAATTATTATTATTACTATAATTATTATAATGACAATGCTTTGAATATTATTGTGTGTATCGCTGAAATTTATATTTTTGATTTGTTGGGGTTTGTCTCTATGAATTTTTATTTTTTCTATATCTTTTAATTCTATTTTTTCATTGATTATTTTGCTAGGAGTTAGATTGATTTCAAAATTTTCTATTTCCAAAGGTTTTTCGACTACAGAGTCTTTTTGTTTTATCAACTCGTAATTGACCTTACAATTATTATTGTTTAACATATATATACCATGTAAATTTGTTATAATATTTTTTTTTTACATTTAATAACTACTTGTGTTTTACTATAAAAACTTAGAATAACAATGTTAGTATTAGGGATACATAGAACGTTAGTGTTCAATTTTACTTTTATATATTTACAATTTTTTGTGTTATGATTTATAATTAAATCATAATTACAATTATTCTTACTATATTTAAATATATTGTCATTTTTACAAAAATACACTTCTTTGTTAACCAATATACATTTATTACTTATTTGATATAGATTATTTTTATATTTTAAAATGAGATGTTTTGGTTTAAAAATTGTCATTGTAGTTTTATTTTGAATTGTAGGTATAGGAGTGAATTGATATAGATAGAACTTTTTATTATAACATAATGGCACTTCTACTAAATATTTGATTGAGTATTTTGAGACTTTACAATATGTGTTTATGAATTTAGTGGCTTCTGTGAAGTCAAAATTATTTAAACTAATAGGAAGCATACCAGGATATTTAGTATTGATTTTTTTTTAGGTTTTTGTAAAAAATATCTCTAGATATTATTGATGTGTGTAATTGACTCAAATTACAAAACGATAAAGAATTTGAAATTTTTTTTATAATTATTAATATATTTTGGAACAAAAATGTTAGTGTGTGAAATACATCTTTCGCAATCAAATAGTCAATGTGTTGTGAATTGTGATTTAGTACCTTTTTAATTTGTATGATTTTGGTTTTAAGGATATTTTGGTTATGTTTTAAGGAGTTCACGGTTTTGTTGAATTGTTGAATGATTTCCGTATTTGTATCATAGTTGATTTTGATTTGATTCTGTAGTATATTTTGATTATTACTTATTTTTTTTTAATAAATTATCGTATTTGTTAGCGTTTGAACTATTAAGATTTTCCGTGATTTGTTTTAATATAGACCCTAAGCCATTTATTAATTTTTTTTTGGTTTTATGTTCGAAGAGATTATTCAATTTTGTTTTGATGTGATTTTCAACATGAGAATTCATTTTGATATTATTTTCTAACTTGTCAATATATGTACTATTTTTATTTGATTTGATTGCACTATGGCTTTACCTAGAGATGTTGTTATTGCTTCGGAATTTTTAGTAATTTTTTTTATTCTTTGGGCTAATACTGATCCGAACAGGATTGATCTGAAACAATTTTGCTTTGAATTAATTTACAAGGTTGTTTTAATTTGTCCAATTTATATTTTTTATTTTTATTCGTTATTATTATTCCTTGTTTTTTTATCAATTTCCTTGACTTTATGAGTCTTATATTTAGGTTTATTAATTTTTTCCGAATGTCGTACGTGCTTTTTTATTTTTACAACTGATGTTGAAGGAATATTTTTATGTTTTAAGTTTTTGTTTCTAGAGTTGGCTAATTGTTGTTTCTGGTGGATGTTATTCTTATTCAATTTGTCGTAAACAATTTTCATTCTTTTTTTATGCGTCTGATTGAAATTTTGAGCTAAAGTCTGCTTCAAGTTGGGAATTACTTTTTTTGATTTAAAATGTCCATATAATAGTTCCATTGGCTTAAAATTTGTAACACTATGTATTGTATTGTTATAGGCTATTAGGGAATATTTCATTTTGGTTTTTGAAGTAGAATCTTTAAACTTGCTTCTTTGGTTGAAGATCCGCATATGCTCGATTAGCGTAGAATGAAATCTTTCAATAGGGCCGTTAGAATTTGGATTATTAATAGAGATGAGATGAATTTTAATTTTGTGTAGGAGTAGAATTTCTTTTAATGTTTCGTTATGGAATTTTTTTCCTTGGTTAGATATAATTTTTTCTGATATCATGTGATGTGTGGAGAACTTAATAATTTATTTATAATTTCTATTGACGACATGTTTTTTAACTCATATGCTTGCGCATATTTTGTCAAGTCATCAATTATAGTAAGATATTTTTGTTTTTTTAAGGAAAGGGCGTTTATATTGAGTATTTTTAAAGATCTTTTTGCCACAGGGGTTGTATTTAGGGGAATTTGGATAGGATTTTTCTCATACTTGTTATCAAGGCATATTTCACAATTATTTATATAATTTTGAACTACTTTGTTAATATTAGGTCAATAATAATTTTGTTGAATTCTTTTTGTTGTTTTTAAGATTCCTCTATGATTCGTTATACCCTCATGATACAATTTCACTATCTCTAACTGTGTTTCTTGATTTTCTATGTTTTTTACAGGGGCTTTGCAACTAATTAATTGAATAGTATCATTTTTGAAGAATTTTTGGATCACGTTATTTACATTATAATATTAATTATCATTAAAATAGCAATAATATTTTGTATTTGGTTTGACATTATGTTTAGTAAATTTCAAAATTTCCTCATTGAGATTGAATTGTGAAATTTGGACTTTCATTTGATTTTTAGTTTGAAATAATTTTTCTATAGTAACAATGGTGGTTGGGGAAGGTTGCTTTGACATGATGATTTGATTTGTACTAATATTTATGGGAGATTTTATTATTTTAACTCCACTTACTGGACTTTCGTCATCCGAATGTAATGTTTGTTTTGTATTGTCGAACGTTGCTGAAATGCTACTATTATCATCGTCATTTCTTGTTTTATTGATAAAAGTTTTGATTTGGTTATATGGGTCAAAGTACCAAATATTTATTTTTGTATTAGTGCTCTCGAATATGTCTTTAATTATATTTTTTACTTTGTGCCACTCGAGTTCATTTAGTCCGCATCCTAATTTAGGCATATTAATTTTATTTATTTTATTTTGTGACAAATATAGTGAAAGATTCATCAGACAATTTCTTAAATTTGTATAATTTGGTTTATCATAATACTTTTCTTTTGTTATAAGATGAAAGATTTTCTTTTTATTGCTTATATTTTGAATTAGTACATTTGTTAATTGTGATTTGAATTTTGATAGATATTCTTTGCTTTTATATTTTTTATTTATTTGTGAAGCTAAGCCTTTGCTCAATGCAAAATCTGCGCTTATACAGTGAGCAATATGTCCATTACATTTCAGAATATTTTTATGAATTTTGTTTATCTTAAAATTATTAATTTTCACTCTTGATAAAGCGTCAGCATTCTTATTTATTTTTCCTTTTTTATATTCTATTTCATAATTATACTCTTTCAATTTCAATCTTCATCTTATTAATTTTGAATTAGGGTTTTTTAAGGAAAATAACCATTGTAAAGGTTTATGATTTGTTATTATTTTGAAGTTATTACCATAGAGGTAAGGCCGAAAATACTTAGTTGCCCATACTATTGCAAGTAACTTTTTTTTTATGGTGGAGTAATTAATTTCATGCTTATTTAATGTTCTACTAGCGTAAGCAATAGGTAGGTCCTTTCCTATCTGTCCTTGGGACAAAACAGCTCCTTCTGCGAAATTACTCGCGTCCGTGGTTAGAACAAATGGTTTTTCAAAATTTGGAAACTGAAGTAAGGGATCGTTTGTCAGAAGGTGTTTGCATGTTTCAAAACATTTCTTATAGTTTTCATCATGAATGTTGATTTTAGAATTTTTCTTTAGTTTTGAAGTTAGAGGTTTAGTTAGTTTGGCAAAGTTTTCAATAAATCGTCTATAGTACCCCAAGAGTTCTAAGAATTCTTTTAATTTTTTACTATTCTTGGGAATTGGATAGTTCATTATTGATTTAATTTTATTCGGATTTGGCTTTATTTCTTCTCTAGTAACGACATGTCCGAGATAAGCTACTTCTTTTTGTAAAAATTCAGATTTATTTAGTTGAACTTTCAAATTAGCTTCATTTAATTTTGAGAATACCTTTTTTATATTTTGAATATGTTCTTCTAGGCTTGTACCAAAAATTATGATATCATTCAAATAAACTAAACAGATTTTTCCAATGAGTTCACGTAAAACAAAGTTCATCAAACGTTGCTAGGTGCTTTTTTCAACCCAAACGGCATTCTTTTAAATTTATAATGACTAAATTTTACAGAGAATGCAGTTTTTGAAATATTTTTCTCATCAACTTCGATTTGATGGAAACCTGAAGCTAGATCTAATGTTGTAAAAGAGTTTGAATTACCCAATTTATCTCAAATCTTCGTTATATTTGGAATTGGGATCTTGTTATCTATTGTTTTTTCGTTTAATTTTCTATAATCTATTACCATACGAAATTTAAGTTTTCCTGATGCATCTAATTTTTTTGGTACGATCCAAACGGGAGATGACCAAGGGGAGTAACTATCTTGAATTATACCGTCTTTAAGTAATTTGGAAATTTGACTTTGAACTTCTTGCTTATAGCACTCTGGATACCTATAGATTTTTGTATGGATTGGTATTTCATTGTGAGTGTTGATGCTATGTTTTATTTTATTTGTAAAAGTCAACTAAATATGGCAGCTGGCTTACATAATTTAGATTAGTTATTTCTCCTTTGCTGAGAGACTGATTCGGTCTAAAAAATGTTTCTCTTCTGTTTCATTGTTGCTTTCAAAATGGATTTCATCATCCTCATAAGGATGATTTGTTGCATTAGGTTCATTTTCGCCTGGCAATGTGTTGAAATTATTTAATTCCTCAAAAACATATTTAGGCCATTGTATTTGTGGAAATCTATTCGGTTGGAAAGTTTGCCTTGTAGATGAACTCATTGGTACTGGTTTAGGAATTGGTTTTGTTTGTACCGGGCCTCTAGGAAATGAGTTTTGTCTCATGTTCTGAGAGTATTGAGGTCTGTTTTAGTTTGGAAATGGAGGGTATTGCAAAGGTTTTGGATTGAATTGAGGTGGTCTGTATTGATTATTTGGTTTCGAAATCATTTTCCTTTGATTATTATTATTAACTACACTATTGGACATTGGAATTCTTAGAGCTTTGTTTTGGTATATATTTGTTGATAGATTTTGAACTTGACTCATGTTTTGTGGGTTTCTAGTATTCAAATGTGAACGTAAAGGTTCACGTAGATATATCATAAATGATCTCACGGATAAATTTTGTCCGTATTCGATTAAAGCTTGCTTATGACTTTCAGGCAAATGTGTTTCAATATATGCGGTATGAGCATTTAATAAATCTTGGACTTTATTGAAATAGTCGAAACAATTTTTGTTTGTTTGCTTCAGATTTGTGATTTCTATTGCTATGGTGCAGCAATCTCTTTTGTCTGAATATGTGGCAATAAGTGCCGCTTTCAAATCTCGCCAAGTTTTTATCGAGTAACTAGAGATAGACTTAGATGCTTCTCCTTTTATTTTACTTCGTATATTTGTGAGAAGTATAATATTTTAAAAATCATTAGGATCGTTCCTATTATAAAATTTATTAATTAAGGCTTCACTTATATTCAAAAAGTTAGTTAATTCATTAGGTTCGCCATTAAATTCAGGGACCATATTAAGGTGTCTCTGTTCGACTGATGTAGCCATTATTTTAATTTTATATTAATATATCTAATCACAACTGTACTTACAATAATATTGTCGTGAATAACATCAATGATGCTCTGGTTCTGCTTTTGATGGCCTAGTCCTCCTCTTATGTGCCCTTACGTTGGTTGGAAGGTAGCTCGTAAAGTCTTTTCTTCTCTGAAGACGATGCCGCTTACAGTGCCTCTACGTAGGTTGGACGATGTCTTCTTGTGATTCTTGATTTCGAAACAAGTGTTTTGTGTTAACTTGCTTTAAATTTTTTTAAGCTCCACAATAAATCATTAATATGAACCGAAACTATTCGTTTGTGGATCCTACCGACTGCGCCGATTATATATTTAGAATTTTTGAAGGTTTTTTTAAAACTTTATTTCAAAAGCACAAGAGATGTTACACTGATGAATTTAAGTACAGAAGTAAACTACTCTACATATTTATATGCTTTTATAATAATTTAAACAAAGAACAGTTATTTCAATAACGTTAGAGGCAATATCAATTTTTATTAATTTTGTGAAATGGATAAGATTTTTTGAATTACATATATTTTGAGAATGCACTTTTCGGTAAACAAGTAAACAAATGAATAATAATAATATTTCTTGTGGTTATCAATATACTGTTATTTTATATTACTAACATATAACTTATACGTACTGAAATTGCTAAATCAATTTATTGTAATATTCACGGTGTCTCACATTTTCTAAAATTCTTCGTGAATATCCGCGCTGAAATTTGAGCTAATTTTATTCAGTGCGCATGCAAGATTATATTATACTGCACTTCATTTTTATTATAGAATAGAAGACAATAAATACCTTGTTTCTTGTTACGCAGGCGCTTGGTGAAACTATGCTGTAGTGGAGCAGGTAATTCTGGAGTAGTTGTTTGTTGCTGAGGACTCTCAGGAGGATAATCTACATTTTCCTCTCCAGCTATTGATGGAATTTCTATCCGAAAAGTTTTCCGATTACCAAATATATTCATATATATCGTTGTAGCGATCAAATAGATATGAAAAATAGAATTTGTGTCAAACTTTAACTCAAAATTGAAAAAATAATAATAATCCTTCTTCTTGAATGGCATCAATAAGAGCTTATTGAAGGATACTTCTGAATTCGAGATAATATAGAATTTTCTCAGTTGAATCCAATTCATAAATGTATTATTACCTATAGAGCCTGGAGTTCTGCCTCTGCACATTGCTCTCCTCAATTCAGATTCTGAAGAAATAGAAAAGAATTATACACTTTTTCCATCACAATATCATAACGCAAAATATCTTACTTTTTGAGAAGAAGATAGTAGACACTGCGCCTTCGCGCAGGCTGTAACGGCACGAGCTTTGAATAATCCATTTCTCCTCAAAATGCCTCAAACAAACTTTGTATCTTTCTTATACTTTTTGAAGAAGCATTTCAAAGAGAACTGGATTATTCACTGCCCGTAGCCATTTTTGGAAAATTTCTTTTTTTGTTTGTGCCGGAAATTTTATTATCGGTTTACCAGCGTAAAGAAAACAATCCGGCACGCAACAACATTTCTTCGGAATTGACATCTACAAAAACTATAAACATCATTTATATTATATTATCATTATATTATATCAAATTTGCATTGTACTCACCAAAATTTTATGTATGGATCATAGAAATGAGAGCTTACCTTTTTTAAATCAATTCAAAATCTCAAAATTATTAAAACTAAATAGCAACAACGCAAGTAAGATTCTAAATTATCTGTATTGACAATAATAAACAATTTATTCACTTTAATCGACATTTGTTCAAATTTCTTTAATGATAACTAAGATTCAAGATTCAAATAAAATTTAAAAATAGCTGCGCCCCTTCCCGCTAGATGGTAGTAGCTAAGCGCCAAATTCTCCCATTTGAGTCATCTCTTTCGGTACTCCCTGGCTACCAGCCAGTCCACATTTAGAAGAAATGAACCAAATCTGAAAATCTAATTTGAATTCAATTGTCTTATTGAAATTCGATAGCGTAGCGCTTCACAAAGAAGGTGCTTCCATTATCTGATCCCACAGACTCAGAAAAATGGATAGTGCATACCTAATGTACTCAGCAACTCTTGCTTTACATTTGAAATGCAAGTCTACCCTATTAAATCTGTCGTGCCTTTGTGACAGTAGAACGATTAAGTGTCGTCAGCGCCATCTCTTAACACAGAGTTGAAACATATTCGTATCGCCGCCATCTTGGTTACACGCATTTCTGCGCAATGGCGCTTTTATCTGTCAAATCTGACATATGTCCAACAATTATAACTTCAACTTATCCAAACACCTGATTATGATATTAATAGTTAGTCCAACATTTAACTCACACTGTTTAACTCAGTAAATGATATTACGTAAGTGAGTTTATCATCTTTCACAAAAGTATTATGATCCACTATTGTTTGTAGGTCATGTTCACGGCGCGAGCACTAGAAATGTCCAACAGAAATACTATAAATGTTCGGGTTTCTGGGAATAAACCCTCCTTAGAGACGAACGGTAGGCACTAGCTTCGTCACACTCCCCTTCCTCTTCGTAAAAAAAAAAGTATTTATCATTTTTTCATTCTATTCTTCGACTGGGATCCAGATCCAGCGGCCACGCCACCTCCTGAAGGATTTATTTTTGGCCATCATCTTTGGTCGGAACTTCTGGAGCTGAGCCACCTCGACTGACGTGAGGGTTGCCGATTTCTGCTGGCAAGAAGTCTGCCAACCTAGCAGTGCCTCCAAGTCCTTGAATGCTTCCTCCAGCGTTTGCGTTTTACTAGTGGTGCGGATGAG
This sequence comes from Dromius quadrimaculatus, assembly GCA_963989225.1. NCBI lineage: Eukaryota > Metazoa > Arthropoda > Insecta > Coleoptera > Carabidae > Dromius > Dromius quadrimaculatus. The sequence continues at coordinate 42,494,860 of OZ022328.1, read as the reverse complement.
GGGCGGGAACGTGGCCTGGGGAAGGGTACTCGAGCTAGTGGGGGTGGTGGCGCTTTTCTCCCGACTCTCAAGCGCCTTTCGCCGTGCCTCTTGCTTCTCTATCCCTTCTGCGGCTTGAGTAGAGTAAGAGGGACCGGGAGTTGGTAATTAAAGAGGATTCTTTGACTCTCCGTGAAGGAATTCATTCTGGTCAGGAAAAAGGAACATGATGAGGTTCTAGGTCATTACTGTGGATATTTTTCAGATACTTTCCATCTTCATCCTGCAAATTGAATCTCTGTGAGGAGAGTTTTTCAACGATCACATACGGTCCTGAAAACTTTGGAGCCAATTTGGCTGCGAAATCATTTGCGGCAGAGGACAGAGGGTGCTCTTGTCGCCTATTTTAAAATTTGGAAACGTAAATTCTGGAGGTGCTCTTCCAAAGTGTTCCCTAAAACGATGATGTCATCCAGGTAACAGAAAGCTTTCGTGGCCATATCTGGACCTATTATTTGATCGAGTAAACGCTGGAAAGTCGCTGGTGCTGATCAATCACTTGAATGCAGTTCTTGAATGTTTGGTATCTTGCTGACTCATTGCATAATATTTCAACTTCACCTCTTGAGACAGGCCTGAATTCTATGTCATATCCGGCCAAAATGAACTCTTCTTCAAATATCCCAGAATCCAATGTGGTAATCGGATTCAGGATGGATAGAATTCCCACATAGATGCTGCTAGATCCGCATCAGGAAGTCGACGTTCCTCCGCGTCACTATAAAACTGGCTTCAGTCATATGCTGAGATCATATTGTTAACAATTACTTTTTCTCTCGTTTTATTAAGATAATATACTGTAAGTGTCCTTCTTTTCAGTTGATCTTTCAATGATCCTGCTTTTGGATGAATAGATCTGGAAGACATTTTTCAGATTGACGATGCTTCAATGAATTGTTTCTAATTGTATTAATTTCCTTGACAACAACTGCCATCACAAGGGACATATTTAACATTTGTGCACATATTCATATTCTTAGCAATAATGTGAGATGTTCGAAAGCTAGCACTGACAATACCGTTTGATTGTGCAGTTTGCTTACGAAATATGTTTTGTTGAGATGTCAAATTGTTCTTCAAAGATTGTAACTTTGCTTTCCGTTCGCCAACAGTAAGTTTATCAATTTCGCTATATTTTTGTTCATAGTGTATTTGTAGGTTGTTTAATTTTAAAATTGTAATTGTATGACGACAAATCAAACATACAGCATTGTCTTTTGCATGGATAAAAGAATACAAATTTTCCCATTCACTCTGAAACTTCCTATTTTCATCTTCAAGTTTTATTCGTTTCTCTCCAATTTTTCTTTCAGTCATGACGAATAATTATAATATCTAATTGAAATGAATACGATAATTATTAATACGAACAAAAGAACAGCAAGTATCACTCTTTCACCTCGAACACAGATAATAATTACAAAAAAGTTGAGAATCGAATTGATTGCACTTGTTCTGAATTGGGCTGGCTGCACACTTGTAGCAAGTGAATTAGTTGAAGGAGCAGAGAAGCCGTGAAACGCATTGAAATGGTGAGGATGTCAGACAACAATTCGACGCTTCCAACACTCTTTGGGGATCTAAGTGTAAATAATTTTAATTTGCAGGTGACTTCTAAAAGTCAAATAACTATTGTTCTGTAATTTCTGCAGTACGTAGAATCGTAGAACTCGAAACATGAATTATTCAATAAATTATTTACTGCATTTTACATATTTATCTGAAATTTAGAAATGTATGGATTATTTTATGACTCCAGGTATTAGAAAAACATATTTACTTTTCTAATAAGTAATTCTTATATTTTATTACAAGAAAAACTTTACATTACGGAAATAGAAATGAATAATCCTAAAACAGAGAGCAATGGGCTGCGGGCTATCACGTGATACTTATGACGTAACTGGTATTCAACTGTCAGAATGACATTTGTCGGCCATTGTTTTTGTTTACGTTTTGTACTATTCAAATGTTTGAGATATTTTTCTGTTGTCCTGCTCTGATGTAATGAAAAACAGGTGTAAATTTTGAGTTTTTATGGCAATCCTGCCTTTTCTCGATGAGGTATATTGTTTTGTGGGATGTGACGACGATTCTTTGGAGGTGTTGTCAAATACCCTTCGCTTTTCAAACAAATTGAATTATATTTTGCATCACTCATCAACATTTTTTGACAAAAATCGCAATGTCTGCTTTTCAACATACTTTTTGCAACAACACTACAAATATATCTCGATATCTCCGACTATCGGTGATAGTTTCCACATTGTGGCTATATAGTCGTGGTCGGTATTTTTCTTTTCCGCTATCAATTCGACGCTATCCTGTGCAGAGCCTGGAAGTGTTTTTTTACCACTGCCCACATGTGAAATACCGAAATTTGGTGTCTGCCTTAAAGTCGTCGGTAGCTATTTCTGAACTGGTATGCAGACGGATTATTGTTATAGCCACCACGATTACGAAAAGCGCTGAAGTATATCTCCAAGTGGTCCTGGCTTGATTTATATGTCAACAGGTATTAAAATGTTCTATTTGTCTTGGCATTTAAAAACTCGATCAAATCGATTGAGCTGTGCAAATGTATTGCGAATCCTGAAATTCTGTTTTTCTTCTAGAATCAATTGCTAATTTGCCACCTAACATTAAAATATTTGTTACATATTCAATCAATTTGGCCATATACTCCTTCACTTCTTCGATATTCTTCCTCGTCATCTTACAGAAATTTCGATTAAAAATATATTCCTGATATTCAGTACATCAAAAGAGTCATTAATAATTCTGCAAAAGTTTGCAGTTGCTCCAGCACCTACAAACACGGGCGAATTTTTTTTTCTTGAGAGTATACTAATGAAACGGTTACACTTAGACTCAAAAGCTGTGCCGTTATGCGTTCATTCTTACAGCATACCAGTTAATATGTTTCTGCTTCAATTTATTTGCTATAACTGGGCCCTCAGTGGTTTGAAAATTTACTAATTCTTCAACATGTTGCCATTTAATTTGTTTCCCTTGAGGATTCAAAAATATTTTTCTGGTGCCGAATCAATTCTTTATGAGTTTCAGCATCCCAGAAAATATGGACCTGGAACATATTCAAAAATAATTATCATGATGCAATAGTTTTTTTCATATTGAGCAGCATACCTTTTCTTTGTTAACTGGATGCAAAAACCATGGCCGAAAATTGATTCCATAATCAAAATTACAGTTCAATCTAACGCACATGCTTAGATTTACTGCTGCCCCATCAAAAATAATCGAATGGCATTGTGCTCCAGTTTCGTGCAACAATCTTACACATTTTATTAATAAATTGGCCTGTTCTGCGGCACTTAGACCATTGATTAGAAAGTAGCCTACTGGCACCTTTCAATAACCATTTGATGAAACAGCCATATATACAAGCACGCTCCGAGCAAGTGGCAGATTTTCATTCTAAGTATCTCTTTCCACACCGATATCTGTGTACCCATAGAAGCGCTCGCCATCCCAATGAATATTCTCCTTGATAGACATTTCATCCATTACTAAATTTACAATTATCGTATTTGGCTTACAAATCTGCCCCGGGGTAGAACAAACAGATAGAGCCGATATTAACCGATGAAAAAGCCGAAAATCACCGACGTCGTTTGAATCTCGAATGTCGGTAAAAATTTGAGTATGCTTCGGAACATCGATTCTTCGTAAAGTTGGAATGGCTTTGCGTCAATTTTTTGCAACGCCGTATACGAAGGCGGACCGAAGCAAGCTCGGGTGAACTCGGACAGCCAGAGTGTCAAGACCAGAACACACTGAAAAATCTTACTGAATATTTTTATTTTTGTCATTTAATTGAGTGGAAAATGACAAACTGATGCAATCAATGGAATCAATTAAAGTTGGTACAACTGTCACAGTTTTAAATAAATGTCACATATTCCAAGAATATTCCGATAATTACCTTCCCTTCTTGAAATGTAGAGAATATAAGAGAAAGTATCCCACAGAAATGATAAATGAGGTAACTATAAGGATAATTTGATATAACATTCATCAAATGAGTTTGCTCTACAATATAACTATATAATTTCAACTTTTAGATTCCAATGCAATTCGAAAGACTAAATGGTCTGTAGTCCATCATGTAGAAAAACAAGAAGAAATAACCAGTATATATCATCATGCTAGAGGAGCAATACAAACAAACCCATCTTAACCTAAAATCTACCAAAACAGCATTTTATTCCGAGCTGTTTCTTCTCATATTTATATCTGGATACTGAAAGAGATAGCGACCACTCTACCATGGGATGAAAACTCTTGGTTTTGGAAAGAACTGTTAATTTTGGTGCAATTGTGATAGTAAAAGAACTATATGAAAAGTGCTGTTAAAACACTATTTGTAATATCTAAGGTCAGCAGCAATATGAATGAATTAATCGATTGAAATATAGTTTCCGCTTATTTTGTTCATGCAAATTAGCATTGAATATCAATACATCATTTAGATCTTATTCAAATCTCTCAGTTTCAGTTAGCAGTGTGTTGTTTTTCATGTTCGATAATGACTGAAAAATCACGCAATATAGTTCCAATACTTTATTTCACATAACTTGTTATTTTGACATAATGTTCTTACTATTGTTATTATTTTCATCGCCTTCTACTATATCATAGATACAACACAGTGATTCATCAGAAAGGACCATATTAACAAGCTGATTATGAATCTGTGTTGGATGAATTTACTGTATTCAACAAACTCTAATCAGAAAAATAATACATATGTAAGTATCAAAGGCTTTTGCTGGGACCACATCTTCGCTTGATGTCATTCATTAAGGCTTTATTTGAAAATAAACCCATTGTCAGTGACAATTTCTTTATTGTCACCTATAGCCTTGACTAAAGGCATCAGACGTTATTGTGGCCCCATAGTGATATTCAACTCAATATCTCATCAACCTGAAATTGAAAGGACCAGCGAAAATTGACGATGCTAAAGATAGGAGAAAAGGAACGAGAACTGAAGGATATCACGGAAATAAATTAGGGGAGAAGGTGAATTTGGCCGTGGAATTTGTCTTTGAGGATTTGCGAGCGGATAAGGTTGGAAACGAAGCTGTGGATCAGGTTGACGGATAATTTGAGGATGAGCTGCGGCTTGTGGCGCGGGAATAGGCTCTACAGGTATGGGTGGTTGTTCAACAGCTACTGGATGAGGTGCGGCTTGAGGCGCGGGAATAGGCTCTACAGGTATGGGTGGTAGTTCAAGAGGTACTGGATGAAGAGATTTGGCAATATCCTCTAGATCGTCGTTGTGTGCTAAAAGAAAAACATATGGTCAGATATTGTTCAGGTTGTTTAGGTGATAAATATGATAGCTAGGAATCCGGTGGCAGAAATTTTTATATGATTTTATTTTGTGAATAGAATCAGAAAAAAATCTGAAGACGTCATAATAAGAATCCAGAAAAAACATATAAACTATTTCAGTCATTAAAGCGTTGCTGAGTTTTTAATTGACAATCTACCAAAAATGCAATTGAAAAATCTGACGTGGACATAACGTGACTTGTACATCATTGGATATATTTTTTGCATATAATAATACGACAATCGAACACAGAATGCCATCGTTTCACGGCTAATCGCTTGAGATTCAAGCAAAATATTTAAAAAAATGTCAAGTAAAGTGCTCTTTCGGCCTAGTCAGTTGCTATGGAAACAGTAGGTCATCATTTTCATGCTACAGCATTCCTAAATACTGATTTCCAAAACTCCACGGCTAATAGTACTGAATTTATAAGCGATTTTTTTTTATTTTTTTTCTATTCATTTATTCATTTTTTTACAACTGGCCTTGTCGGCCAACCAGCAAATTTGATATATTAGTACATCATGTGTGAGATAAATATCCAGCAATATTCCCTCTCTTATTTTATTAAAATCATTCAAATTGTTTTATATATGTGGTAGGTCCAGGGGCTTAGTTCTATTGAGTCGCCTGATGTCGTCCACGTTGTTCAGGAGGTTTATTGCGAGTTCGTTTGTGTGATTGTTGAGTGTAATTTTGTGTTTAGTAGCATACTTTTTAATTTGTCCATGGACGTATTTATTGTTGAGGTCGTTGTGTAGCGTGTGGTTGCTCACATACCAGGGTGCGTTTGCTATCATTCGCAAGGTTTTATTTTGAGATCGCTGGATTATATTTGTGTTCGATTTCTTCGCGCATCCCCACAACTGGATGCCGTAGGTCTATATTGGAATGATTGTGGCTTTGTATAGTAAGATTTTGATCTCAAGTGATAATTGTGATTTAGGACCCAGCAACCAGTACATCTTTCTAATTTCTGTGTCAAGGTGTTTCCTTTTAGCTTTAAGATGCTTCTGCCATGTAAGTCTTTCTTCTAGTTTCATGCCAAGGTATGTGACTTCTTCTTTGGTTTCCAATGTTTCATCGCCTATTTTAATTTCAGGGCAGATCATTTTTCGGTTGGTGAATACAATGTGGGTGGATTTGTTGTTGTTAATTTTAATCTTCCATTATGTAGCCCATTCTTGGATTTTGTTAATAGCTGATTGTAGTTCGCTTGATGTTGTATTTGGGTCTTCGTGAATTGCAATAATTGCCGTGTCATCTGCATAGGTGGCAGTTATGACTTTTTCAGAACATGGCATGTCAGCTGTGTAAATTTGATACAGGACTAGGGTACTCCGGCTTCTAATTGGTTGAGTCCAGAAGTACTGTCCTCGTATAGTACTCTAAAGAATATTTCTTCTAAAATGAAGTATTGATGGGGAAGTTCTTTCTTGATCTCATATAGTAGTGCCATACTCTATCGAAGGCTTGTCTGATGTCAATGAATATGCCAGCACATACTTTTTCTCGTTGAAGACTGTCCTCCATCGCATCAACAATGCGATGTACTTGTTGTATGGAAGCGTGTTGTTCCCTAAAGCCAAACTGATGAGCTGGGATAAGATTTTTATTTTCTATTTCCATTGCCAATCGTTTCAGGAGCAGTTTTTCAAATAATTCTGAGAATATCGGTAGTAGGGATATAGATCGGTATGAAGACGTTCCGTGTTGTGGTTTGTTAGGTTTAAGAAATACAATAATGTGGGCTAATTTCCATTGGATGGAAAAATATGAGGTATTCAATATCGCGTTGAAGATGTACGATAGTAATACTGTGCCATTTCTCGGTTGTTCTTTCAGTGTTTTTGCCGTTATGAGATCATGTCCTGAAGCTTTTTTATTATTCAGAAATTTGATTTCATCATTTATTTCTCAGTGACTAAAATTTTTAACTGAGAGATATTGTTCAAGAGCATAGATCAGATAATTTTCTATATCTTTTTCCTCATATGTTGTTTTTTGATGTGGTTGAAAAAACTTTGTGGAAGTGTTCAGCGAATATCTTCGCTTTTTCTCCACTTTCTCTAGCCCAAGTTCCGTTTTCTTTTATGATTGGCGGACAGTGTTGTTTTGGCCGTTTAAAACGTTTTGTGGCCTTCCACAAGGAATAGTCTCTTTCTGCAACAGGAGAAAAGTTATTAAGGTATGATTGGAAGGATTCATTCTTTATTTCTTGTATAATTTTTTTCACTTCCTTAGTAATAGTATTCAATTTATTTTTGTCGTAAGGCTGCCTCGACTGTTGCCAGATGCGTCTTGCTTTCCTTTTTTTGGCTATTTTGTCCCTTAGATATTTTGGATAGTTAGGGGTGTTTTCTCTCTTGTTCTCGTTGGTAGGAGTGGAGGACCAGGCAGCTTGTTGGATGAGTTTTGTTATATTTTCCACAGCCTGTTCTATATCTTTTGGTGTTTTCAGTGGTATTTGCAGATCAACGTTATCATTGACAATCCGACGAAATTCTTCCCAGTCTGTTTTTGTATTATATAATACAGGTCTTCTTTCTTTTTTTATTACGTTGGAGCTAACTGCTATGAAAACCGCTGAGTGATCGGATAAGTCATAATTTGATTCGGCGTCAATATAATTTTGAGAAATCCCCTTTATGACACAGAAGTCTAGTAAATTAGGCAATTTGTTAGGGTCTGTAGGCCGGTAGGTTGAAGTCCCTGTACTTATATAGTCATAATTTTTCTATTGCATTACTTTGCGTAGTTCTTGACCTTAAGGATCAGTCAGTCTTGATCTCCATTGCGGTTGCTTCGAATTAAAATCCCCACGGCTATGAATCGGTCATCTAGTTGAGAAAAGAATTCTTCAAAATCTTTTTGTTCAATGCTATGTCTTAGAGGCAATGTGTTGCAGATATGGTAAGGTTCCCATAACTGTCTTCAATTTTGATATTTGTTGCCTGAATGTGATTTTTTTGGTATTTTTCTATTTCAAAATGTTTGATCTTATCTTTTATCAAAATTTCCGTCCCTCCGTGCGCCGTGCCGTCAGGGTGGTTGGTGTGGTAAGTATTATATTTTGGTATTTTGAAGTAGTCTCTGTCTATAAAGTGGGTTTCACTAAGTAGGATGATGTCGATTTTTTGTTGATTTAGGAAGACTTCTATTTCCCCTCGATGCTGTGCTAACCCATTAGCATTCAACAAAGCAGTTCTTATTGTGTTAGACATTATTTGTTGCTGACTAGCATGGTTAATAAATTAAGGATCATTTGATTTTGGTTCATCAATTGGTTGACCATAGCTCCAAATTTATCTAGAAAAATGTTCAGGAAAGTCTCCTGCTCCGAGTTTGATGTTTGATTATCATTTTGTATTGATGTTTTTGTTTTATCTGCATACGATATGCCTTCAGATCTTGTTTGGGAGTAAAATTTTTGGAAGAGTGTATATTAGTATTATTTAAAGTACTCTAATTCAGATTATTTCTCGTTTTTCGAAGCTCTTTGTACACCATACAGCCCTGGTAATTCGCAGGATGTGGACCTGAGCAGTTGGCACAGATAGCTGGTAAATCTTTTGATTTTTTACAATCCTGGTGTTAATGGTTTTCTCCACATTTTACACAGTAGTAGGGCTTGTTACAGTGCGTTTTTGTATGTCCAAATTGCTGGCATCTTATGCACTGTGGTATTTCATTTTTTCTCCTAGATAGTTCTACTGTGATTTTAGTATGTAATAAGTATTTCACATCATATATTTTTTTATTATTATCGACAAAGTACATCGGGAGCGGTTCCTTGGTTTTCCAGCTTCGAATGTTCGATAAGTATCGAATGTTGAATGCTTCTTCTACCAGAGCTTCCTTGATATCTGCTACCGGAACCGAATGATGTAGATTTTTTATTACTACTCTATATGCACGTTCATTTCTAGGTTGATATGTGTGGTATCGTATATTGCTAGTCGTTATCAGTCGTATCAGCATTCTGTATGCATCACTTGTAGTAGTGTTAATTTTTATGTTGCCTGCAAGTGTTTCGCATATGAATTCTTCTTTTTTTAGTACGGTTTCGATAGTTAGGAGCATCGATTGGTGATTATTTACATTTTCTACGTAAATTGGTGGAGATTTTGTTCATTTTCAGTTAAATCTTCGTAAGATTCGTTTTGTAAAACGAAGTTTCTGTTGGAGATATTATAATTTTGGGGCGTAACATTTGAATTAGATTTTTTGTTACGATTATCTGCAGATGTTTCAGAATGATAGTTTGAATCTCTTGCCCTTTTCAGGGTGCGCTTTACAGTAATGGATTGCCAGCTTAGTCCGTTGTCATTTTCGGGATATGTCAGAGGCGATATTTGTCCCGTTTCGGTAATGCGAACGATTGGACTAGTTATTGTAGAGCATATTATTGGTGATGTTTGCATTGTTGTTGTTATGTAAGCGGATGAGGTAGCTAGGGTGGTTGTCACATTGGTTAGAGTGTTTGTAATTTGGTTTAAACCACCATTAGTTAGTTGCATGATTATTTGAGTTTTAATTGGGTTGACACTACTGCCTGTAATAAGGCTATTTATTTTACCTGTAGTACTGTTGTCAACACTAATTTGAATTTTACACTACACTTCGCGCGTAGAGTAGTCAGCTTCGTGCAGGCACTAGATGCACAATCACTTGTACCGTTCTCAATGTGAAAATAATTAATTATCAATTATCACTCGCACTGAACAAGACAGACACGTCTGAACGGTCCGACTGTTTGCTCAAGACTAAGCGAGTTTTGAAGAAAAAAATCTACTGAAATGCATTTTTGGTATAGTCGATTGTCATGAGAATCAGATGCTACAGCAGAATGAAATACTAAATTTTAAGATCCCATAGCTGATCGTTTCGAATTCATGCAAGGAATTCTAAAAATCTGTTCAGTAAAGTGCATTTCCGGCTCAGTCAATCAAAATACGATATGAGCATTTGGATGATGCAGTTGTCTTAAATACTGAATTCCAACATTCTACGATCATCTGTTTTGAATTTATGCGAAAAACTCAAAAAATGTTTCGAGTAAAGTGCACTTCCGGTACAGACGATTGCAGTCATAATGAGATGCACAACTAGAGTTCACGAAAGAGCTCAATACGAAATTTCAATATTCTACGACTAATTGATTTGAATTAAAGCGGAAAATTCGAAAAGTCTGTTATATAAAGTGCACTTCTGGCTTAGCCGATTGGTACAACAATATAAAATGACCATTTAGATGCAAGAACAATTTCAAATATTGAATTTAAGTATCCTTCGGAAGATCATTCTGGATCTATGCGAAAAATTCAAAAAAAGTTTCAAGTAAAGTGCACTTCAGTTACAGACGATTGCAACCATATTGCGAGGTGTACGATTTACAAATCTTAAATACAAAATTTCAGCATCATACGTTCGACAGATTCTGAGATTTGCGAGCTACGCACATACGTACGCACATACATACGTACCGACATCAAGCCAAAAATAGTCAAAATGGACTCAGGGATGCTTAAAAGGAATATATCCATAAAAATCTATCAACTATCAAATCAAAACCAATGCGATTCACAATAAAATGTCTTGATAGCATTTTTTTATCTGCTAGTTATCAATCAATTTTACTTCAAAATCAGAAACAGTGATTGCAGCCAACCAATTTTGGGAGCTGCTCCAATCGGTCAGTTGTTGCGGTTCATTTTACCGCAAGCATTGCCCATCCTTTTATAATTATCACTAGTAGAGTTTCAAAATTCCTTAAGCCGTCTCTGGCTTCCTTCAGTATGCAATCGAGGTCGCCACTAGGCTGGCGAGAGCATATAGAGCCCGGCTCCTTCGCTTCCTCCGGTGGACAGTGCCCTGCTAGTATTGCTTTAAATTTTGTTCTATTTTACGTAAGAGTTTTCGAATCACATTTACTACAGTAAGTACCTTCTTTTCTCTTAATATCAATATTTGTTTGCATTTCGTTTTTTTTATTTACACAGTTTACTGTGAATTAAAACTTTTTCAGTCCTCGTGGCTCAGTTTTGAGATTACCTTTTTCTAACGTGGAATAATTTACAAGTGTTGCTTGTTTTTCAACCTTGAGGCTCCAGCGGGGTACTGCCCATCGCAGGATGACCGTCACGAGTTTTTTTTGAGTTCCGTGGAGTTCTTTTTCTTCCTCACGTGGAAAGGTGACGTACTGAAGTTTTTTTGTTCTTTGCGTTTCGGTATAACTATTCGTTCACTGGTTCTAAATTATCAGTCCTGATATTTCTGACTATTTGATTTAAGATTTTCAAAATAACTTGAATTTTTTTTTGTACCGAAACGTGTAGATTTACTTGAACTCTGTATAAACTTTATCATTTTTTTTGTTCCTTTCCATGAATCCCTTACCCTTCCTAGAATAAATGAGAGAGTGAGGTGTGAATGTAATCTTTGACAATTTTTTTTGAATCCTGCTCAAAAGTTTCTTAAACTTTGTGCATCGCAGTTTCTATCCGCAAAGAGTTTCCTATCATATTAGTTAAATTATCGACACCGAAAATTAGGTTTTTAAAAAGTTTTATTTGACTATTTATTACAGCGACTAAGACTAGTACAACAAGAGTGACTATAATTACAAGTCTCTACTATTTATATGCAATCATCATCTCAGGGATTCGTGCCTAAAAGATGTAAACTTGTTTACGTCTTTCAAGTTGAAAAGATGATGAAATCTTATATTTGCGTTGCGCAATATTATAAAATTAGGGCGGTGTCCCTATATATCTCCTCCTCCCTTAAACGAGAAAGCTAACTCTTCATGAGCTTGATTTTGATTATTAGGTTCTAATTGATTTAATTCAATACTTCTAAATTTATTTATTGATTTTTGTTTATTTCCTTCTCCAAGATAATTCATGCATTTGAATTTTTTCATGATAAATAATATGGTTGAGATTATTACAGTGATTGACATCATTACATAAATTATAACCTAATGCTTATAATTATTCGATAAATGAGTGTGTATTGATTCCAAATGAATCTCATCACTTTTACTGACTTCGAATCTTGTTAAATACTTTATTTTGCTCTCCAAATGTGAAATTTGGGAATTGGTGTGTATATTATTCAATTCTATTAATTTTCCAAAATTGTTAGTTAATTCTAACTGATTATTCACAGCACAATTTTCAGTGAAATATATTTCTTCGAGTTCTTGAATTTTTATATTATTACTACATACGTATTCAATTTCCGGCTTATGCGGAAAGAATTGGTAGTTTAAGTTTGAATTTCTAATTTCAATAACAGAGTTTATATGTGAAATCTCGTTATAATTGAAAAATTTAAAGTCTTTGTAACATACAATATTATCTAAACATTTATCGTACTCATTGCCTTGATGAATACAATAAAGTTCCTTATTATTAAGTTGGGTACATTTGGTAAGTAATCTTATCTTACAATTATCTTTTGAATAAAGTCCATTCACTATATTTATTGTTTCGTAGGTTTGGTGTATTTTTGTGGGGATTGCCGTTTCTTGAATTAATTCTTCCGTACGTGTGTTTGCAGGGGTTTCAAGAAGGATCGTTAAATTGCGATTGTCATAGGAACAATATGTCCTCGATATGCCATTATTTTGTATGTTGCTCATAATTATTGATCGCAAATATTTATTCTCAATTTTATTTAATTCTTCCATAAGTTTTTCATGATTAATTTTTCCAAAATGTAGAGTATTGAGTTTCCAAAGGTTAGCGTTTCTTCCAATTCAATAAGGGAGAAATATAGATCTTGTCCGACTTGGATAAATTCATTTATCAAATCTTTTACTCTGATAACATCTATGTCATCTAATATATTACCAATTTCTTTTTGCAAATTATTTAGTTTATCACTCAAGATAATATTATTTTCATTCATTATATTGATTTTGTCATTGAATTGGGCCGTAATATTGTTATTAATTTCGTCTAGAGTATTATCAATATTCTCCATAATTTAATCATATCTTTCCTTATCTGATGCGTCGAGATTTCCTGTCAAACTTTTTATAACGGATCCTAAACCATCTATCAATCCGCGTTTTATTCTTTTTATATTCAATAATTGAATCATCTCTTTAATATGATTGATAAGTGAATTCAAAATATTCCTATTATTCGTTATTTTATCGTTAAATTTTTGATATAATGTGGCTATATTGGTTTCTGAAATTTTTTCTTGTTCGAATAAAATTTTCAAAGAAATTTTGAATGTGATAATTTGCGTATTTACCTGTATATGAACTGTTCCTAGTTCGAGAATATTGATTCAAAGGTTTTTGTCATCGAGTATGATTTGTGAAATTCCAAACGGAATAAGTCGGAAACAACACGAGGTCTCCCTAATTGCGGAAGTTCATGTTTTTTATTTTGATCGTCTATTATCTGTCCACGATCAGGTATAATCTCCTGTACATTCACTTTCTTGAATTCTGGTTTTTCGATTCTTCCTTAATTTCTTGTATTAATTTTCACGTAAACTTGAGGAGGGTTATCAAACTCTTTTTTCATTATACCTGCATTGAAATATCGCGATTTAACGCCTGTTTTGTTAGTCGAAACAAGACAATTTCAGACAAATGCGAGTGTAGCCGGGCGGAAATAAGCGTGTTTCTGCCCGAGGGGAGAAACAAGCTTGTTTCTGCCCGTTGAATTGATTTTTTACATCGTTTCATCCCTGGCAGAGTCGCATTTGTTCATTGTCAATCTCTAAATGAAAATTATATAACCTCAGTTAATTTGACAGTTGTTATATTCGGAACTGTGAATTAAATCAAAAAGACGATTAGTTTCAAGAAAAAAAGTATTGATACGGCAATTCCAAGTACACCACAAAATCTTATTGATAAAGCACAAACAGCTACTCTCGACTTGTTATCTGCAAAATCAAGAGAAAAATATTTACTTTGTTATGACAAATTTGTAATGTGGAAAGTTTCAATGCAGGTATTATGAAAAATACAGTGTGTGGCACGAGACAAAACACGATTTCAGCCGAGGGTGATGCCGGCCCTCGCTTCGCTCGGGCAAGCAACGCTCACCCTCGGCTGAAATCGTCTTGTTTCGTCCCTAGCCACACAATATACTATTCTTGTGGCCTAGCATATTTTGATTCACTCTTTTCAATATCAGCTTTAACTTGCTGATTTATTCTTTTGAGAGTATCTGGATGTTTCTCCAAATATTCTTCCACTGATATCTCTTCCGGTCTGATATTTGATTTAAAATTTTGACCGTAGATTATTTCTTATGGTATACGTTCTGTGACAGAATGAATGCTGTTATTATAAGCTAATAATGCATAATCCAGTATTTTTTTCAATTTTAATGATTTGATATTTGGATTCTGATTTAATATTCTCATTTGCTCTACTAGAGAGAAATGAAATCTTTCTATGAGGCCATTACTTCTAGGATTGTCTACAGAAAAATAATGGATGTGAATATTTCTCATATTTAAATAATTTTTGATTGTTTTATTAATCAACTCAAGTCCGTTATCGGAATTTATTTCTTTTGGGGTGACAAAATGCGTAAAATATTTGATTAACTTTCCTAGAATGGTAACTGCATTTTTATCCCTTATGGGATATGCTACAGCAAATTTTAAAAAGGAATCTATTATAGTTGAAATCTTTGTTTGTTCAAAGATAACAAGACAATATGTAATTTTTCAAACGGTTTTTCAGCTGTAGGGGTTAAAATATTTGGAATTTAGATCGGATTTCGTTCGTATTTTGTAATCAAAAAAACGTTACATTTGTTAAAATAACTTTGAATATCTTTTAACATGTTAGGCCAATAGTAAGATTGCTTCAATTTACTATATGTTACGGTTATACCTCTGTGGTTGGTCTTGCTTTCATGATGATTTTGTATTGTGGGTTGTTGATCATTTTTATTTTTTATGTCTTTGACTAGAGTTTTACAAGAAACAAGTCTGTAAGTAGAGTAAAGTGAATATACTCGAAGTACTGAGTTTATATTCAATTTGAACTTTTCGGGAATAAAACAATAATACGTTACGCCTGATTGCAAATAATTCTTTATGAAACTCTTAATAGCTTGGTTACTATGAACTTCATTTAAATAAAAATAAATACGTTGAGTTCTATTGTTAAAGAGTTTGTTTATCTTGACATTGTTTTTTCCAGTTGTTCCCTTGAATACTATTCGATTTTTACTAGTTTTGATGCATGAATAGAGATAAGTCAGTCCGTTTACGGGGTATTCGTCATCTGAATGAATCGTGTCTGTTGATTCATTTTCTGATCCAGTTTCGACAATAACAGAACTATTATCCTTGTCTGTATTCATATTTAATTCGTGCTTTTCTGGTTCATTATAAATATTAAATATTATTGCCGAGTTTTCGAACGTGTTTTTTTTTTATCAAATTTTCAATTTTATTTCAAGACTTCTTATCAAGTCCTGAACAAATACGAGGCATATCTATTCCAGTGATGTCATTCTGTATGCAATATTCTTATAGTTTTTCTAAACATTTTTTAATGGTTTGAAATAAAGGTTTTTCTTCATATAAGTTTTCTGTAATAAGATGTAATATTAATCTGGGTTGTTTTTGGATTGAAATCTTAGTATCCAAATGAGATAAATTTTTAGATGGATAATTGTGTTTTACTTGTTCAGCGAATCCTTTCGACATCTTTTGATCTCTTGAGATACAATGAACTAATGGATTTTCGAATTTAAAAATATTAGAATGATGATAACGGATTTCAAATTGTGGTTTAATTCAAGAGAGTGCATCAGCTACATGATTTTGACATCCTTTTTTGTATTCAATTGTATAATTGAATTCTTCTTACTTTAATCGCTAACGAATTAATTTTTGATTTGGTTCTTTTAACGAATTTAACCAAACAAGGGGGCGATGATCAGTGATGATTATAAAATTATAGCCTAAAAGATATGGACGGAATTGTTTAGTATCCCAAACTATTGTTAATAGTTCTTTTTCAATAGTGCTATAATTGATTTCATGGTTGTTCAATGTTCGAGATATGTAGGCTATGAGAAAATCTTTATTATTTTCATCTCTCTGGGAGAGAACAGCTCTGATTGCGTAATTAATTGCATCTGTTGTATGGATAAAATCCTTAGAAAAATCAGGGTATTGTGAAATGGGGTCATTTGATAAGAGAGTTCTATATTTTTCGAAACATTCTCTGTATTCTTTGTTATTAACATCAATTTTAATATTCTTCTTCAAACAATTTGTTGGAGGCTCCGTAATTTTTGAAAAATCATCAATAAAACGTCTATAATAACCTAGTAGTCCTAAAAATGATTTTATTTCTTTCGTTATTTTTGGGATTGAAAATTTCTTTATTGCTTGAATTTTTTCGGGATTTGGTTTAACTCCTTCCGTGGTTATTACATGTCCTAAATAAACAACTTCTTTGCGAAGAAATTCGCATTTATTCAACTGGATTTTTAGATTTGCTTCGCGTAATTTTTGGAAAATCTTTTTTATATTTTCTAAATGTTCTTGCAAAGATGTGCCTAATAATATGATATCATCGAGATATACAAGACAAATTTTATTTATTGAATCTTTCAGAACAAAATTCATGAGTCTTTGAAAAGTGGAAGGGGCATTTTTGAGACCAAAGGACATTTGTTTAAATTTTTAATGTCCGAGATTTGTGGAAAATGCTGTCTTGGGAATGTCGTCCGTGACGACTTCTATTTGGTGGAATCCGGAGGTTGAATCAAAGGTAGTAAAATATTTGGATTTGTCTAATTTTTCAAGAATATCGGTTATATCTGGTATGGGAAATTCATCATCTACCGTTCTTTCATTCAATTTCTTATAATCTATTACAACTCTAAATTTTTTCTTGCCTGATGCATCTATTTTTTTGGAACTATCCATATTGGTGATGACCATGGTAAATAAGAATGTTGAATAATGTCATATTTCAGCAGTTTTTCTATTTGAGAATATACTTCTTGTTTATAAATGTCAGGGTATTTTATAATATTATCTGTGGTTTTGATTTGATGTTTTATTCTATTTGTTAACGTTAATTTTTCGTTCTCACGTAATATAAGATCTTTGTACTGGTTTAATGTTTTAGACAAAAAATATTTTTCTTCCTTATTTGAATATTCGTCACGAATATCTTGTTTATCTATTTCTATGTTCAAATTTATTCCATTTTTTTTCTTGTTTAATTATTGAAATTTATATGTGTATTTATTTAAGAAAGTTACTTCACCTCTTTCAGAATTAAATTTGGTT
Source organism: Dromius quadrimaculatus (assembly GCA_963989225.1). NCBI lineage: Eukaryota > Metazoa > Arthropoda > Insecta > Coleoptera > Carabidae > Dromius > Dromius quadrimaculatus. The sequence goes on along the minus strand of OZ022328.1, from coordinate 42,477,153 downwards.
TTTGATAATTCAATTCCAGGTATACCAATCAAAATGTCGAAATCCTCATGGAAATTAAATAAATAACTTTAAATATTGAAATTTTTGAATCTAGAAAACGTGAATTCAGAGCCAGACGATACTCCGTTACTAGTATGAATTGTAAACAGTTCTAGATATTTAGTGATATCTGATTTAAGTAATTTTGGATTTAAATAGTTTTGAGTAGAACCTGTATCTGGAAGGATTTTGAGTTTTGATATTTTTATGAAAGGCAATTTACTGAAATTGTTTGTTAGGGATTCAATTCTTGTGGGTCGATGTGGGAAAATTTTCGTTTTCAGGTGTTTCAATAAATTCGTTTTCAAATTGATTTTCTGAGGGCTCCTCTGTTTCAGGGTATTCAATTTGAGTTTGTGTATCCAGCTCTGATTCTGAATTGTTTTCAAGAATTTGTAAATCCTGTCTTTGTCGTTTCAATTGTGGCTCAAACGATCTGGTGCTAATGGACATTGGTTGGGGGTAATTTTATCTAGGCTGGGGTTGGAAAAGTTGTCTTGGGAAATTTTGATGATTTGGAAATCGATTCATGCGAGGTCGATATTGGTTTTGATGGTTTTGATAGTATTAGTTCTGATGTTGTTGATAATTCGGCCTGTATGCGGATGTTGGGACCAGTATTTTGGGTTTTGAAGGGTTTAATTTGTTTGTCTGTGTGTGAATGTATTGAAAATCGTTTCTACTCAAATTCTGTACATCACATAGATTTTTAGGGTTCCTTGCTGTTAATTGGCTCCTGTATGGTTCTTTACAGTTTGAAATGAATTTATGAGAAGCGTATGCAGACATGAAAGCTGCCATATTCCCATAACCAACGCCAAATTTTAATTTTAGTAAACTCATGAGTCTATTGCAAATATCCTCATATTCTTTGAAATATACAAAAATGTCTTCGCTAGACTTCGGTTCTAAATGGGACAATTCTGTAAGGAAATGAATTTCATTTCGTTTGTCTCCATATTTTTCTAGAAGTAAATTTTCTAAACTTGTTCAATCCTTATAGACTTTAGTGGCTTACTTCATATTAGCGTCTCTAATAATTTTCTTTCTGATGGTTGTAATATTATACGTTTAATTATAGTAGATAGATTTTGTCTATCAATTATATCTACGATCTCGTCGCAGATAGCAATAAAGTGAGGTAATGTTCCTACACTACCGTCATATCCAGGAATTAAATCAATTAATTCTTTAATTTCATTTGGAATTTTAGGTATAGCGCTAAGAGTAGCTGCTTGTATCAATGGAGTTGTCATTGTGTAATGTGTTCTTTTGAGAGTTGAATGAAATCATAACAATTTATAATTTTTTTTTTTAATAATAAAATTACTTACAATAATAGCATAAGTTGAAGAATTTGAAAAGCCGATAAGTTAAATTGGTAGGAGAAGAAAGGAAGACTGGCTCTAAGAAAAAACTTTATAATTTGAAAAATATGACGACGTTTCGGCCATTGTTTGCGTCCATTATTCAAGTCTACAAAACGGCTACAATTGATAATATAAGTTTACAAAACTCAAAGTATGAGTAATTTACCAGCTAGGTAAACATTGAAGTTTAATATGAAAAAGGAGTTAACCCCTTTATTATTTACATGGTTTAAAAGTAAAAAGTTGAAACAACATCGTGGAGTCACAGCTCCTACGAGTCAAAACAGACTGAAGTTAAATCGTGAAAAAATTACAAAAAAGATGACTACGACAGACCTCTGTACAGTAAAATTGGAACTTACAAAATTTGAAGCTCACAATTGTCAAAAAGAGTAACAATTAACCTAAGATTAAAGTTTCATGAATTTTTTGTAAGTAGAGCCGGAATTCAAGAAATCAGTTTTTTGGTTTAAGGTATTATCTGTAGAATTTATATAGCAAGACTCAAGGAACAAGCGCTTGTAACGATTTTTTTCCAGATGCAAAATTTTTACATTGTCGAAGTCAATTTTGTGATTGGAGTTGATCGCATGGTCAACAATGGCACTGTGGCAGTCGTTACTCCTTCTATAATTGTAAGCGTGGTTGTACATGCGAGAAGACAAACGTTGTTTCGTTTCGCCTATATAGACAGAATCACAACCACCACAGCCCAACTTGTAAACCAGAAAACTTTTATCCTGCAATTCAACTTTAGATTTTAAACGTGTGAAAAGAAAATTGGTGTTCGCACTAGAGGTGTAGGCTAAGTTTGAATTGAGTGAAGCTCCTATTTCTGTTAAGGGACGTTGTAAATATTGTAAATATTACAGATGCGAACAATAACACACAACCAATTGTTCCTGCCAACCGACTGGGTGCTAAAGATGAATATTTAACTTCACCGTTCTATAAGCATTTAAATGTATAAAACTTTTTTCTTAGGTTAATTGTTACTCTTTTTGACATTTGTGACCTTCAAATTTTGTAAGTTCCAATTTTACTGTACAGCGGTCTGTAGTAGTCATCTTTTTTGTAATTTTTTCACGATTCAACTTCAGTCTGTTTTGACTCTTAGGAGCTGACTCCACGATGTTGTTTTGACTTTTTACTTTGAAACCATGTAAATAATAGAGGAGTTAACTCCTTTTTTATATTGAACTTTAATGTTTACCTAGCTGGTAAGTTACTCATACTTTAAATTTTGTAAACTTATTCATTATCAATTGCCGGAACAATGGCCGAAACGTCGTCGTATTTTCCAAATTATAAAGTCTTTTTTTAAAGCCAGTCTTCCTTTATTCTCCTACCAATTTCACAATAATAGCGTAAGTTTTAGCATAGTATTGATCTTCTATCGATGTTGTAGCTCGTAGCTTGTAGTAACGTCGATGGTAAGTCCTACTACCGTGACGACTCTGGCGTAGGTGATGGCTCAGATGCTCTTCGGGAATTGGTGACCTCTATTGTCGGGATAACTACCGCGACGACTTCGCCGTAGGTGATATCTCGTAGGTCTCTCAGGAGAGCTGTGACTCTGCTGCTGGAACAACGATCCAATGGTTCTCGTAGATGATGTTGCGCACTGTATACTTCTTTGTCGACATCTTGACCTGATGTCTTTGCTTTTTAGGTTTTGGCAAATTAACGGTTGAAATCTACGATTCAAAGTTTTCAACGGATTTAACGAGTTTTAACTTGTTTCCGAACTTAAAAATCTTTTGTCTATCCTACCGACTGCGCCAGTTGAATTATCGACACCGACAATAAGGTTTTTGAAAAGTTTTCTCTGACAATGTATTACAGCGACTAAGACTAGTACAACTAGAGTGACTATTATTACAAGTCTCTACTATTTATATGCAATCATTATCTCAGGAGTTCGTGCCTAAAAGATGTAAACTTGTTTACGTCTTTCAAGTTAAAAAGATGATAAAATCTTATATTCGCGTTGCGCAATATTATGTAATTAGGGCAGTGACCCTATATATCTTATTTTTTTGTCTTATTTTTGGATTCGTCGTTATAACTTTTTTGTTTGCTATACGGTCGAGTGGATCTTACGGAAAGAACTTCTTTTTTGTCGGTCAACGAGTCGCTCGTCTTGACTTTGTCGTTGCGTTCATACGTTCATTCACCCTGTATGCTTGCGATCACCTCATTTGTGTTGTGACATCTCCATCTGTTTTTGCTTTGGCGTAAATTTTCTTATATACTTGTTCTTCAAATTGGTACCAAAATCTCAGTTGTATATTCATTATAATTTTCTCTTGAAGTCGTTATCCTAACCTTTAATCATATATTTTTTTTTGAACAAATTACTGGTGTAAGCGTTTTCAGATTATTGTGTCGTGTAACCTTTACACCAGCCAGGGAACGTAGCTGGGTTGAGAACAGAGGCCGGATACCAGCCGAAGGGGCAGCGTATTATAATCGCTTCTGGGGAGGCTGTCAATACTCACCGTATTGGTTCGTCCAACAGACGAAGACCGCCGATTCAGCCCAAATAACCCAACGACACTTCGAACAATTTTTTTGGTCTACTGCAACCACAAAGGCCGTGGCACCGCCTCTGGCTCAACCCAGAAGAAGTCCTTGCTAGGTCAATAATATCCACCACCGATAAACACTACACCAGTAGTCGACGCTGTAAGTTTTTTTGTTCATGGTTAGGATAATTTCCCTCTGTTTTGGGTCAATTACATTAAAATCTAAATTCATATACAATTCTGGTAAATCATTCATGCTTCTACTTCCTACTACTATCACTACTAAATTGGACTACTTAAACCCTCTATATATTCTTCTCAAGTCCTGGCGCCCAATTCTTTTCTTCTTCGGTTTTCGCTGTTTAGCATTTGCAGCTGTGTTTTTAGTTAGCCGAGCCTTCCAAACAAAAGATAAGAACCATTTAACTCAGATTATTATTATTAAAACTTCATTGAAATATTATTCATTTGCCTACCACTATCGTGGAAGTAATTTCTACAAATTATTTTTCAAGAACATCAGAGGAATAAATTATGTAACACAGTTATATCAATGCCTGCATTACATATTATTGTTAGCCACAATAAAATAATATACCCGTATTGCCACCAGCTTACTAGCTATGTTATCTATATATTTACCTAGTCCTCTTTCTTTTGTCAACTAGTCCTTTCACAGCATGAGACATATGTAGTAGAAACCATCGGATGTTGCCATCTCTATCTAGGATATTTTGAGCATTCCGTATCCGTTGATTCAATATCTGGTACTTGAAACGTGGCCTCCGTGGTTGTCTTACTGCATTCAAAATATTTTTTAAATCAATTGACTTCGTGTGTTCCATACGTTGTAGACACTTTGTGAACACCCAAATATTTGGATGCTCAAGCGACACCAACCTTAACAAATCCCTGTGAAAAGATTCTACTGCATTATTAGTTCTCTGATTTTCGCGGTACTCGGGAATATTAGCATTTAACCATCTTTGCTACAGATGAGCGAGGAATGGCATCAATTCGACACGATTACCCGCTTCTGCCTTCAACTCTTGTGGTCCCTGTTGCACTTGGTGCTGAGGCAATAAAGGTAAGACCATAGCCATTTTCACGATGCGGAGCGTCTCATAGTCTGCATTTTTTCTTAACAAACAAATAAATGCTGCTCGTTTGTGAACCGCTTGAGCGAAGTGAAACCAGCATCTCTGGAGACGAATTCCTGGGAAAAAGCCATGGGCTGCTTTCCGGAGAGCTGTTTCATAATCTGTCATCACGGATGTTGCGTTGATCAATGGGACCAGTTGCCGCAATGCCGTGAGAACCTCACGGTATGCAACTAAAGTCGGTCGTTACATCAGTGCAGACAATAAAGGGTGAACTGTGCCATCATAGTGAATATGAATGACAAACAACTGAGACTCTGCACCTCTTCTTGACACAACTTTGAAGGTGGCATCCATATGGAGGCTCACCTTCACTTTTTGGTTCGCATAGCGAAAAATGGTCGGCGAAGCGAAAATCACAATCAATAATTGGTCCTCTGAGACAACGAGCCTCCTGAAAAATTTTGTCCTATCTGGTCCCAGTTCTGTAGCATAACTTTCACGCCATCTATCTTCCTCTAACGTAGCGGCATACTCTCTCAAATTTTCCGGAATTTGGGAAGTACTCCTTCTCCTACTACGATACATAAGGCTCTCTACTCCCTGTCTTCCACCTACTTCGGCAATTATTTCTTGAGCAAATTGACGTTCCATATCGTTAAAAATATAAATGAAGCTGATGTTCTCCATAGAATATCTCCGACGTAATTCCATCTTCAAGTGTAATACTCCAACCGTCAATTCATTAGGCTCATGATTGTGAGATATTCTTATAATAGGAGGCGCAAAGTAATTCATTACTGCCCTACCTGGGCAGATATCATCTTGCCATCGGAAATAGATTCTGCCACCACTCATTTTCTCCTTCCTATATAAATAATTTGCTCCATCTAGCCACATCACTGATCCAGCCCTATCACCTTCTAATTGTTCCCTGCAAATCGTCAGCTCCTTCTAATATCATTATACTGATTTAAAATACGATTCTAGTACTACGAGCGTAGGCTCAAACAAGCTGTACGTTTAATATAAATAAGATAATATTTACTCACATTTTGTTCTGTTGAACTTGGTGCAAGAACGATTTGTGATTATGAGGTCCTGGTGAAGTTTAACGATCTGACTTGACGCCAAAATGGAGGAACAGTTAATAGTAAAATTAGCGGGCAGAATATTTCTGGGATCAGTGGATCAGTGCTACCAGTATTTTCATGTTCTTGTCGCCAACATTTGGAAAAGAAGTAGCCAAATGTAGTCATTTTTTTAAATAGATATATTTAAATCATTATTACTTTATAAAAATAGAACAATTGCAAATTCATTTATATAACGGTGAAAAAAATATAGAACTTCTTTAATGAGTGCTTCCACAGAGGTGTTCAAATGACAATTGCACAATAAAAATAAAAATAATAATGATGATGATATTCGTTTATTACTTAAGGAGGTGTGAACCTATCACAAGTAAGATACAAAATTACAAGAAAGCAGTACAGAGTATCACATAAAAATATCAACATTGTTGCAAATATTATTGTACACTCTACACATTACATATATAGGTGAATTATAAAGAGCATTGGTGTAATACGGCTTAATATAGAATGTAGAATCATCACGTGAGTGTAATCTAGGTACACGAAAAAATTATTTTGCTACTAATTAAGTACAATTTATTTTGTTATGAATTATATTGAACAAAAATTTTATGACAATCTGCTTGTGTCTACATTGCATAGAGTCCATATTAAATGTTGATAAAAGAGAATCATAATCAATATCTCGACTAGGATAGACTAAGAAACACTCAAACCAAGTGAATCTCAAAAATTTACGATGTATTTTTTCAAGCATTTCTTTATGAGATTCGTACGATGAGAACCAAATTATGATAGCATAGTCCAACTTGGATCTAACGTACGTAGAACATAACGTTTTAGGAGCAAGGATGTTAGTGAAATTCTTACTAATCCTGATGATAAATCCTAGCATTTGGTTTGCTGATTTTACCAAACTATTCAGATGAGGAATAAAAGTTGAATGAGGATCAAACGTAACACCCAAATCTTTCATTACAAAAACTCTCTCTGAACATTCACTACCAATGCGATATTGATAGTCAATGAAGTAAATTTTTTTAGTGAAGGACATAGTCTTACATTTATTTATGTTTAAATGCAATTTGTTCACAGTACACCAATCATGTGATTTATCGAGATTACTACTTCAAGAGAAAAAATATCGCAAATGCAATTTCTTTTCTATAATATGGGCTTGTCCGGGTGTTTTTAAATTTTCACATAATGTTATTCAGAATCTAAAGATATGAATTGCGTCACTTTTATTCTTCCAAAAAAATGTCTAATAAAGCGGAAAATAACATATAAAATCCTGATGACGTCATAGTCACCAGATCTTGGAAATGTCATTAGACATTGAGATAAAATTAGACGCTGAGATAAAATGTGAACATTTGTCGAGTAATTTGGAGTGGCACTACCCAGCTAAACATCCCAACTGATTACTAGCAGAAAATGTGTGGTCTATTGTACAACTCTGAAGTACAGCTTGACAAGTATAGTGACTTATAGTAAGAATGACCTAGAAAATGTCCTGTCAATCATTCTTCGCGCATGTAGTATAGCACCCTCATTTTCAGAGCGCAAATAGATTTGAACGTTTTTCCCATCATGTTTAATGTTCCGCTTTAGAAACTCTATGCCTAGTACTACATTCTAGCCCTGCCCAGTAGTTGTTCAGTTCAATACTGCTCATAGTAACTATGAATTCTGTTGAAAACTGCAACGGTGTAGTGCTTTTTGATTTTTGTGGCTAACCGTTTGGGACAAAACCAGTGTCGTGCAGTTTTTCACCCAAGAATAAGATGTTCCCAAATAATTGTTTATTTATATTTTAATCATAGAATTACTGCAATTTATTGATAAGCTATGAGGTATAATTGGAAAGCAGCGTATTTATAGGAAATGGATTAAATATTGGGGGGAAACAATCAGAATAAAAAAAAAAAATTCTGAAACATTCATTATTTGTTCCACAAAATTTCAAATCTAAGAATCGGTTTTGACACCATCATCTTAGATCGGGGAGCAACTGTATAGACATGTTTCGTCCTTATTAGGACTTATCAGTACAGTATAGCCAAGAATCCAAGATAGTCAGGGCCTGGATCTAAGATGATGGTGTCAAAACCGTTTCTTAGATTTGAAATTTTGTGGAACAAATAATGAATGTTTCAGAATTTTTTTTTTTTTTTATTCTGATTGTTTCCGCAGCATAAACTTTGTTACAAATAATTTGTGACATCTACTTTAAATTGAATTCTATTTATACTATATCACCAGTTCAAAAAATCGTATAATCAAATTGTAGTGAAACAACTCCAAAATTATTGTTATCAATTTCTTATTTTTATCTTCTTCTTTTTCAATCAAATTAACAGTGTTCCTGGATATGCTCACAGTTTTGCACACACGTTCTCTCACTTTGATTAATGAAATGGAATGGTAACACCATTACTTGCTTCGTCTTCCATAAATTTTATTAAATTATACACCAACTCTCTACTTTAGCTATTCAAAACCATGATTATATAGTTATATATAATAGAACACTTTTAACAATAACAATAATAACCACAGTAACAAGAAAATATAAGAATCAAAATAAGAACAGAACAATCACAATATAGAAACGATTATACCGAAAGAATACCAGTGATCAACTCAAAAGTAGAAGCACAAGTAATTTTATTACATTGACAAATTTTGATTTTATATACGTGCGCCACTGATTAGAACGTTTATAACAGAAACCTCTGCGATTGGTTACTTGAAAATACGGACGAAAACTCGTTTTTGGCGCAGGACCAATTCTATTTGACGCATACTATAGTGACTGTTACGTCATACATGGCGCTTTTTCAAATTAAGATATTCATTTCAATAATTTGAGTTAAATACTTGAGAAAATATGATAATTTTCATATTTATGTCGATAATTAACTTTTACGTGCAATATCTGATTTGCGAAAGTTTCCTTCATTATTGGAGTAATACATTCAATAATAAATCGTTTTTAGTTATAAATTTTGTATATTTATTCACATTACTTGCCTCATTCATTTTTTGCATCATTGTTTTCTAAAGAAGTACCTTGGTCAAAGGATCGAAACGTCAAACTTCCCAATAAATATTCACAATTTATAACCAAAAACAGTTCATTATTCATTTAGAGTCTGAAAACAAATGTATAGATTCTTAATGGCTAGTTGCACCATCGTCACTTAACTTTAAGTGGAGTTCAATATCTATCGTACCTAACTATTGTATGGACAGTTGTTACTAGGGCTAAGTGACGATGATGCAACTGGCCATAAAACATTAAAATATCCTTTTGCTGATCTTAATTTTTTTTTTTGCCAACCTCAGAGGAAATATCCTATTAATAGTTTAAAACATTCATGTAATCAGAATCAGGAGATTCAGTCAATTGATTTATTATTTCTACAGTTACTATAAATTGATATCCATAATAATAAAAACATGAATAAATGATTTGTGATATCTTTTGATTACACAGGAGATATTTTTATTTTTGACAATTGTAAAATTTTTGCTCGCTTGTAATCCTTTGAGATTAATTTTCTCGGAGCAAATTGAAATTTTAGTCAGTAATCGCATGTCAGAATTTCTGACATGACTGTTATTGAAATTACTTTCGAAACAATACGCTCAATAACATAAAAACTTGCATAGATTCAAAACAGTGGCATACAAAATTTGTAGGAACAAAAACATCTTTCAATAGTTGAGCAGTGTGTGGTCCTCGTTGAAATAGCTGTGTTGACATCATGATACTTGTAAAACTTCAATTACGTCCAAATAAAACTGGATGCCACTTAAACATGAACAATAAATTTAAAAATTCAAGAAAACCGCGATCCCAAAATTAGTTCATATAAACGACACAGAGAGGCTACGCGTCGCATTTGGAAACAAATCTATTGCGTTCATGTCTCTACACTCTCTACCATATAATCTTATGTCGTTATAACCTGTTATTCTAACAGTTGTCAAAATATTTCAATAATACGATTCAATCTTTTAAACCTGCTTGTAAATAATATGACAATCATAGAAGAATTTATTATATTTTTGGATTTTTATAGTGAACGAAATAGGAGTTCTGGTCAAATATGACTATAATTCAGGATTACTTCCGAACTCTGAAGTCATTGACACATAATGAAGGAATCAATTATTCTATCAGGTTTTTATGTAATTATGATAAAAGCATATATTTTTTGGTTTCTTTTTATGATTATTTATAGAAAGAGTGATTCAAATTGGAGCGGCAAGTTATGTATTAGAAATAAAGAATATCAATATTTAAATCGAATGAATTCTTGTTGCAATAATTAGTATGGTACGTTTTGATTCGGTCAAATTGAATGTTTTCTATTGTGAAAGAATCTCTTTATGTAGAGCAAAGGCAAAATTAAAATAATTCACATTTAAAGAATAGCAGAAAATTTGAGTTATTTTGTAACTCAATCGATTAATTTTTATCGATCATTATTTATTTCAGCCAATGAACGTAGATAGCACTGACAAAAATTGTGAATCAGGCTCTGAATATTCGCTTGTTACAATTGTTTCCATCTGTCAAGAATCTTATCGATCAAAAATAAGTAAATGATTGTGTTACAGAATACGGCCAATATCTCAAAAATAGTTTTTACATGTTAACTCGTTCACTTATAGTTGCATACTTTTTCAATTACTTAGAAATATGAACTTATATTTACAAAGTAATGTCAGGTACAATCAACAAGAACTATATTTTTTACAGAATTTACTCAGTTCATAGTCTGCAAGAAAAATTCAAGATTTACATGTTCATCTTTAAAAAATTGGGAGCAATTCTACTCCAGATAATAGGCAAATAGCAGTCTCCACTACATTGAAAATTTTCAAGGTGATGAATAGTCGATAAAGAACTATCTAATGTAGAGGTAATTTCCTTATCAATTCATGTTGTTTCTCTGTATTTTGATAATATCGGGAAATACTCATGATTTTCCTCTCTTTGTATTCTAAAATGTAGCTAAATATACGAATAGTTGATGAATATCTACATGAATAGAGAAAAAGTTTATTTTAATAAGGCCCGGTCTATCATCTTCCAATAACTTCATTCCCTAGATAATCACTGGGGTAACAATAATTACTATAACAGTTGTTGCTGCGGATATAATCCACAGAATTAAGTTATTCGTAGTTAGGAAGACCAGGTCTAAATTTTTCAAGAACTGGATAAATTCTGTACAAAAAATATACTCTTGTTTATTGTGCTATGGGATGGGGTTTATATTGACGTGGAAGTGGTAAGAATAGAATATCTATTCCAAAGGGTCGAAATTTAATAGTTCTTTAAAATCCAACAATTTAGTTTACTGACGTATGTAGGTGAAAATTTCGTGTTGTAACTACATGATGAGAGCTATATTTATGTGGAAGTTAAGAAGTTGCATTCTTGAATGAAATACAGTACTTATTGGATAATATCATCATGAATATAAGTAAAATTTATTAAAATGTCCGCAATTATTCTATTTTTATCAAAAATCGATCCATATACAACCGTCATAACGTACGTATTGTACATTAAAACAGCTTTTCCTTTCTGAGCTCCCGTTAATCCAGTAAAGAATCATATAAAGAGAATTCTGAAAATAAATTGACTTCTGCAGGTCTCACGAGATTTGGCCACTAAAGTCAGATTTTCTCTTCTAATACCAAAAAAATATCATCCTTCAATGTTTATGCAACTTGAAAATTGTCATTATTCCAACTACAACTAGAACCAAATTTTTTAAGTCATCATTTGGAGGTTTTACATTTTTTATTCACAAGATGTTGTGTTTATTTTTCCAGATTGAACCAGGGATTGAACTACATACTAAGGTTTTCCAAATTTCAATGAAATCTGAGAGGTGAATTAAAATAAAATCTGAAATTTGTATACTGTTTTCACCTACCTTTGATTTTCAAAGAAGAAACATATTCTCAATTGTTGCATCTAATGAGAAATGATTTATTTCAATTGCTTTATAGAAATTTTCTGTGAGTTAAAATTATAAAAATTATATAGTTATATTGTTGAAGAAACTATTTGATGTATGTTATATAAATATATCTTTGTAATTACATCATGTGTCATTTCTGTGCGATACCTTTTTTTATATTCTTTACATTTGAACAATGAGTTAATATCATCGAAATAATATTCACTTCATTTGAAGTTGTGACAATTGTACCAACATAAATTAATTTTGAACATAATAAACTCATTTCATTGCATTTCATCCATTGTTATATAATATTCATCAAAAGTTATTTGTCAAAAATATATTTCCTCTCTCAGTTTTTTATTTTCTTCTCATTGAAATAGCCAAAATAAGAATATTCATTAAGATTTTCAGTGTCTTCTCATCCTGGCCGTCCGAGTCTGCCCAAGCCTTGTTTTCGCACATCATCGATTCGGCGTTATACCATTCCGAGCTCGCGGTTTTTTCGTGGTACGAAGTGATTCAAAAAATTGGAGCTCTTCGGTTTGTTTTGTAGCTATTCGGCTGCCTTGCCCGCTGACAGTCTTGTGAGCCGGATACGATATATCACAACTTCTTCATTTGAAGCTTTTGTTTTCACTGAATCAAAACTTCCTTTAGTAAATCCAGTATTTCCATCGATCACTTGGTACCACTCAAATGAAGTTTTTTCGTGAGGTATAATATCAGAAAATATTTGTCACACATACATGTAGGCCTTGGCAAAATAAAAATGTAAGGTCAATGCAAACGCTCGCAAATTTGGCGCAAGTTCAGGTTTGGAATGTGGATACAGGATTCTACAAAATGTTTCCCACATATCCTTGTGAACTTCACAATTTCTAATTCCTAAAATCTACCCGCTTCGAGCCACGTACTTCGTAAAAAAAATATCTGAAACTATTTCTAAATCACATATTTTATTGATTACTTATGATTATCTAATTTACTTACATGTGGTGAGACACTACCGGATCCGTCTCCTTACATAAATAACAAAGCATGTTGAAGAGCAAAAAGTTTCTAACAATAACAATCAAACTTTGCACGACTATCAAGTTGGAAATGATTCATGAATTCACGTGGCTTGTTGGCGTTTGTTCAGAAACGGAAACGGATATCTCTCATTTTCTGAGCATGCGCAATCGGATTTGATATAAAGTATTCAGTATTTTTTTTAACTATAGGTGATGCATAAGTCTATCCTTGTCAATCTTCTTTAGGCAGCATTTTCTGTACAGAGCAAATAGCGCTGGCTACTTCCACTTCTTAAATATTCAAAGACTATAATATTCATTATGAATTTCGTCTTCTTTGAATTGTGGGAGTAGCTTACATTGAAACTTACACTTGCAATCTCCCTGAAACAAACCGATTACTATGAAAAAAAATCTCGATAGGTGAATTTTGTCGGTTTTACAATACTTACTTGTTACTTTGTACAAGAACGTAAAAAGTGAGTAATACTAACAAACTAGATAATTATAAAATTATTTAAATTGTCAGACTATGGAACTCTACAAATTACAAGATGCGCAATCGCCAGATGTAAGATTCACGTTCAAAATGAACAACGAATAATTGTATTTTATCAGAACGCATAAGCGTGTTCAATATCTCATTTTTTGGACGTAATTAGATGAAACGATTCTAACGTACACAAAATACACAAAGAACATTAAGTAAACAAGTATCCATAGTGCAAGGCAGGTAGGTTAATCAGAATATTGCACGCAAGTTCACCACATTCAATGATTTCTTTGCAACTGTTACATTCTTTTCATTCTCCTTCTTACGTTTTCTGCTGCCGCTCATGGTTGGCAGCTCAATTTTCATTCGTTCAGTAGATATGCATTCTGAAATTCAGTATAAATCTGTAGACTTATTCCCTTATGAGCAAATTACAGCATAACTGTGGGAAAATCTGGAATTTATGAATAATCAGACTATATTGAAGGAAAAATAAATATTCTCGGAAATGAAGGGAGAATGAATCTTATCTCAACTGCTTACATGATAAATGAATGATAAATATTTTGAAGTAACAGATTTTTAATTTATCTAGCAAGTAGTACATAAAACAAATATTACTCAGAGTCGGTCGAATCACTATGAACACTTTTTTTATACATATCATTTGTTAAATTAAGATACTCTTTTTTTTGACATTTCTTTGATTTTTTAACCTTTATTTGTATAAATCTGTTACATTGCTAAACCTCGTGTCTGCTGTTCAGCACTATTGCTGCTCAACTCCTGCTTACGCCGCCTCGCGGCAAAAACCAAATACTTGCGGCTGGAACTAGAATCATTCAAAATTCAAGACATTATTATGTAGATTCATAACAGATAATATCTTAGAACCAGTTCCTTCTAAAACATCATATAAAAAATGCTACATATATCCGGAACTACTCAAAACTTCTCACGTTTACATTCGTTCCGACGGAATTAAAAAACTCTTACAGCCCTCTTACAATGGTCCTCATCAAGTTATCAATGAAAATCAGAAACTTTTCACCTTAAATATAAACGGTAACATTGATACTGTTGCCATCGACAGGTTAAAACCAGATTACTTGTGATTTCAGTTTTGCCAGAACAATAACGCTAGCTCCTTTAACCTGTACTTTGAGAAAAGAAGAACTATTGTTTTTTTTTTTTTTTCTGGAGGAGGAGTAATGTTGCAGTTACGTATTTGACCTTATATTTATAATATAATATGATATATACGTGTATAGGAGAGAGTATATCTATACTTGATAAACTCTTATATTTATACTCTTCTGAAGGAACTATATATGAGTAGACAAAATCAAGTAGTAATACTAATAAGAAAATAACTTGATAAAAATAAAAATAAAATGAAATAAAATGGAATTAAATAGAATAAAGGATTGGCTTTGGCTATAATTGTTGATTACTCAGTCTTTATCCAGTTTTTTTTGTCAATATCATCAAGGTATTATAATTAAAGATTCGCTGGGAGACCTTGCAAAAGCTGACTCTTTCATTACGGGTTCACTTCTAGACAGAACGCTGTGATCTCTTGGCCGAGTGTCCGGAAGTAGAACTAAAGGTCCTGAATATGTTCTAGATTGAGATAACACATTTCTCTGGTACCCCTCTAGTCTGTTCATTACAGATGATTGAGAATCTTGTGATTTCTCTAGGATTCTTAATTGTTTGTGCTGTAGATCGCTGTTTTCCTCTAAAAGTTTGTTGTTGTTTGTCAACAACTTAAGCATCTTCTTCAGATGCCCCTCTGTTGGTGATTTGTCTCCTCTCCCCTCTGCTGCTCACCGTTCAGGACTTCTCCCCATTAATAGTAAATCTGATTTTCTTTTCAATATGCCTGTAGCTAACCCACTCATCTAATCCAGCTTGTAGGCATCCTCTTCGTCTGACTCTTCTGTCAAATCTTCGGATTCTGCTTCGTCTCTGCCGGACTCTTCCCGTGTCTGCTCCTCCTTCTGTGTCGGCTCTTTTGGCATCGTCGTCACTATCCGTATCTGGTTCTTTAGTGAAATCTCTTATTGATTGTACTTCTTTGAATGAAAAATCACCCACTACATTCTCTATTACATTTTCCATACTTGGAAGTACAAATTTGGGTGTTAGCTGGGGTTGTTTCTGCTGCTTTTCTTTCCCAGTGCATGTTGCGGCACATTTCTTCTTCCTGGCGGATGTCTTGTATCTTTCGGAGTTGGTTGTGTATCAGTCTCAATGTATAACGCTTCATCAATCCGGATTTTAAAGTGGAGTAAGAGTTTGCAAAATGACGATTTAGCAACAAATCTCATGATAAATGCTTGATCTGAACGTGATGATGTAATGACTTTGTTGTATCTACTCACTTCAGAAGTTATCCGTTAGGTATCAAATGCTGCTTCTACTTGAGCAAACCACAATTCCGAATCATCTGGCCAGAACTTTGGAAGCTTGTATTGCAATGTAGCAGAAGCCACTATAAGATTCTCCGAACCGCTGGCTGTTTCAAAATCAACCTCATGCAGTGCCATCACGTCGGGGTCACTAAATTTATAACAGATATTATCTGTTATACAAACTTGAAATATGAACTAGGAGCAGTAAAATCGTAGAATAAATAATAAAATATATAAGAAATTGAAACACTTCTTCTATTGATAAAAACTATTTGGAGTAAAAATAATTATAGTCCGTGAGACAGCGCCTAAATTTTTTGTTGATTACCGCTCATTTAAAACTTTGTGAGTGGCTTCATTGTGATGAGTCCGACAACTTTTTCATTTAGCAAAATTCTAGATTTGGGGGCGTTTACCCGCGAGGGCTAATTAATTGAAAGAATATTACCGTAATACTGATCTTTACAGTAATCGAAAGATTTTTTGATAATAAAATGAAGGAAAAATATTGTCCGACATGAATATTTAGGCTACCGGTGAATCCGACAAGCCGCACTTGTCATAAGTATGTTGGTACTAATGGTAAGTATGTTGGTACTTATGACAAGTCGGACTCACCGGTAGCCTCAATATTCATGTCGGACAATATTTTTCCTTCATTTTATTATCAAAAAATCTTTCGATTAGTGTAAAGATCAGTATTACGGTAATATTCTTTCAATTAATTAGCCCTCGCGGGTAAACGCCCCCAAATCTAGAATTTTGCCAAATGAAAAAGTTGTCGGACTCATCACAATGAAGACACTCACAAAGTTTCAAGTGAGCGGTAATCAACAAAAAATTTATGCGCTGTCTCACGGACTATTATATTGTTGAAGTATAGAAAAATAACAAAAACTATCACAATAATATATCAAAACAAGTAAAAAAAATACCATAGCGATAAAAAATATTTCCTGATTGAGGAGCCATGTAGCAGTATTCAAGATCCCAAATACGTAACTGCTACAGATTCATGACATCTCTGGAAAAGTTCACATCATAACAAAGAGCTTTTCTAGTCTTGAAAAAAAAAACTTGTGTGTAGATGTCCCACTATATTAGCTGATGAAAGTTTATTCCCTTCGTCTCTTTTCATCAGATTTATTTCCGAAAAAAATCTTTCTACATTCGCTGACGAACGCGGTGAAATTAACAAATCAAAAACAAATTTTTGTTGAGTACGGGAAAAATTGAAGCTTCGTCACCGTAGTGCATGTTTTCTATATTTTTTCAAAATTTCTCTATATCCACGTTATTATTGCCATCGATATCTGTATTTCTGACTCACCTCCATTCATAATCTATCAGTTTATTTTCCGCGTTCAAATTCGGGAAGTGTCTCGCAAGTAGTATGATACTCTAGCGAATTTAAGTCTATGAATTAGTCATTTCGGCTTTACTGGTGCTTAGAATGATTGTGGAATTATTTTACATTGAGAAATAGAAGCGAATATATTTGTTTTCTGGAAAATTACTGGCACCTTCTAGCGTTCTTCTAGAAACACCTAGACGTTTGGGGGGAGAACGTAGTGAGGAGAGACCAACGGTATATATTCGCTGACGGACAGCGAGAAGATAATTGATCTCTTAGCCGAGTGACCTTATAGCATGGATGGCTAGTGATAGAAATAAATTGTGTTATTTAAAATAAATCAAAATTGACATAAATAATTAAGGTCAAGTTTTAGTGTAGTGCATAATAATCTTT
This sequence comes from Dromius quadrimaculatus, assembly GCA_963989225.1. Lineage (NCBI taxonomy): Eukaryota > Metazoa > Arthropoda > Insecta > Coleoptera > Carabidae > Dromius > Dromius quadrimaculatus. Next base: position 42,459,350 of record OZ022328.1, on the reverse strand, counting down.
AGTTTAAATTAGAATTAGTTATCAAAAATAGTGTTAGCTATTCAATTTAATACTTTAATAAATCATAAAAATGAATAGTAGTGTTTAAAAACTTTTGCTCCCTGAACTAAAATTAATACCGTTACAATACTATCAAATTTCTTATCCAGAATATTCTCAATTTTCACCTGCTTTTTTTGGTTTACACAATACTGCACTGATGGTGTTTTAAGTTTGTGAATAATCACAAGAAACTCCGAGGGGTTCTTCTTCTTCAAGGAAAGCGAAAGGACTGCTTGAGACTCCAGTTGTCTCGAAAGCTTTTGTATACTCTGAGGGAGTTAACACACTCTGAGAAAATTCCCTTTGTAATGCGGTAAAAACTGAAAAATTGTCAATATCGTATGTATAATACTTTTCTGTATTTGGGTCATATCTGAGTATAATGAAAGGCGCAAAGTTAGGAGGAAAGACAAATTTCTTCTCAATATGTTCAAGATTTTGGATTTGGCTAAGATCCTCTCTTTTTCTCAGTTCTATTTTTAACCCTTTAAAGGTATGAAAATCAAGAGCTTCAATTTTTTCCATTATGATTAACTTTATTACTATATAATCAGTCTCATTTGGATTATTATTACCAATCTCGGGTTTTTTTGGAGACATTATGACTCTGAGTCGGTTATCCAATGGTTTTGGTTTGGGTTTTGTTGAAACAGATATTTTCAATACAAACTATACGAGGGACTGAAAAAACTTAACATCTATCAAAAAACCTACCTGATTATGCAAAAAACGATTGCTCTCAATACACGCAACATCGTAAGGAAAGTGCTGAACCGTTCTATGGTGGAGGATTCCATTCCAACCGTAGTTGAGGAACATAACAACACCGATTCTGATGAGTAGCCTGACCACCGGATGTTGCCATCCCCTGAAATGAAATATGATTAATATATTGAAATATTAATGTATATCCAATAACTTACCTCAACAAACATTTATTGTATATATGATCGCCTTATTAGGCTGCTTTGTACAAATCACCTGTATATATACTACAGAGACAAATAAATGAATAATAATAATAGTAATAATAATAAGAATAATCTTTATTTAGCAAAACTGCTATTGATACACAATTATTCACGGTAATCATAAGAATAGATCAAGGTTTTGTTTGAATTCTTTCACATTTTTGCAAGCTCTTAGATAATTTGGTAGACTATTATACATTCTTATTCCTTCTTTGAATATAGATTCAAAGCTTTTTTCTATATATAAATTGTTCTTATTTCCAGTATCATAGCTACATATATCACAGTTTCTAGTAACTATAAAGTAAGCAGGTAACAGTTTTTTATTAAGTTTAAATATAAATATTGACACTCCACTATTTATAATTTGTTGTACGTTACTCAAATTCTATGTTTCCAACATATCATTTATTCTAGTGTACCTACTACAACAAATAATTATTCTCATAGCCATATTTTGCAATTTTTGTAATCTATCTATATAACATTTATTGACGTGAAAAATAAAGTATCACAATAAATGAAGTGAGGATAAATTATTGTTTGGTAAACCATCAATTTTGACCACGGAGTTGAAAAAAAAAAGAGATTTTAGATAAGTATCCAACCTTCTTTCCCATTTTTTTGATTATATATTCAGCATGCAGAAAGAATTTAAATTCTGAGTCTAATATGATACCTAGATACTTTATTTTAAGAACTACTTTTGAGACACTATTACCTAATATTATTTCTAGATTATTCTTAAATGACTTAGTCTATCTATTACTGCTGATTAACATAACTTTTGTTTTATCATAATTTATTTCAAGTTTATTTGCATTCCATATAGTTACTAAGATTTCTCATATCTTTATTCACAGCCTCTTCTAGTTTTTTATAATAGTCTGTAACACAAAAAATAAGCGTATCATCGGCAAATTTATGAACCGAACACTCACTTAGGGTAGATTCGATATCATTGATATATAGAATAAATAATAAGGGTCTTAGTATACTACCCTGGGGTACACCAACGGTATTATCAATGGCTTCAGAAATATCTTTATCACATGTTGTCACTGATGTTCTGCCAGACAGATAATTTGCGAACCACTGAAGTACGATACCACTAATTCCCATTATTCTTAATTTTTCCATTAGTTTTTTATGATAGTTAGTTTAAAACGCCCTGTTCAGATCAATGAAAACTGCTATTATCAACTTATTGTTGGACAATGACTTCTTCCAATCATCTACTACAAACTGGACTGCTATTCCACAGGAATATCCTCTCCAAGAAACCTGATTGATACTTGCTTATTATATTGTTCTCATTGACAAAGCGCAGTAATTGATTGTACACAATTTTTTCTGATGTTTTTTCAATTGCTGGTAGCATATTAATTGGTCTATAATGTTCAGCCAAAGTTGGTGTAGCGATTTTTGGAACTGATATAATAGTTGAACATATGAGTTCTTCCGGAATAATTCCAGTTTGTAGCGACGTATTGATCAATTTTAAAAGTGCATATCCTATTACAGCAAAAGTTTCATTCAAAAATTTTATATCAATATCGTACTGTTATTCATTGCATGAAGCACTGTGCGAAGTTCATCAATTGATAATTCTTCAAAAGTTGAAAGTGAAGAAATATTTTTCGTTAGTAAATTTATTCCATTTTCACAGTGTTCAATTGATCGTACTATTTGATTGATACTGCTAACATAATATTTGTTGAATTCATTACAAATTGTATCAGTTTTATTGTGAGTAATATTGTCAAATATCACGGAATTGATCGCTCCTGATTTTGGAGAAATGAATAGCTTTAATGTATTTCACATTTTTCTTGTATCATTTCTATTCAAATCTATTTTCTTTTCAAAATAGTTCCGGTTTTTTTCTCTAATCAAATCACTCACCTTATTTCTATGTTGTTCATGATAATTCCAATTTTCTTCGCTTAATACATTCAAATACTGAAAGTATGATTGTTCTTTCAATTTTATTTTTCCTGATATTTTAGAATCGAACCATTTTTTCTTGCTCCAAGTTTCAATCAATCGCTTAGGATATTGTGTGTTTCCAGTAATATTGTCTAAAATACCTTTTACATTAGTTGATTCATACTTCCAGTTTTTCAAACACAGTTGTTCGCGTATTAAGTCATAATCAAATTTTGGTCTGATCCAATAAGTATTGGTATCAGTTGTTTGATAGCTCAAAACATTTGAAATTGTGATTTTATGATGTCCTGATATTCTCGGTGTGAGTAAAACATCTGTGGTTGAATCATGAACATTTGATATTATTAGATCAATACATGAACTACTAGTACGAGTTACATGTGTATCCTTTTCGATTTATTCCATAAACATGTACAATTTCACTGAGCCTCCTCATATTGGGACAATTTTTGTTGTTCCAATGAATATTATAGTCCCCTAGTATATAAAAGTCATTGTTCGTAGATGAAAAATTAATTTTCAAGTAACTGCTCAAAATCTTTTGAATACTCGGCACAATTGGAATTAGGGGATCTGTAGAGAGTCGCAATAAGAATAGATTCACCACTGACAACAATTTCAGTAAACAATATCCAGTAAGTCATAAGTTTGATGTACGTACCCTCCACTGTAAACTCAATGTCTGATCTAATATAACATGCTACCTCTTCTGCATGCCTACTTGTTGAATCATCATCAATTTTGTAATTTGCTATAGCTAACTTCTGATTTTCAATATTCTCAGTAAAATGTGTTTCGGTTGCGCAGAGTATTTCAAGTTCATGTTCATTCATCAAAATTTCAACTGCAATATTTTTGATCAAACTGCTGTCATTTGTACAGTAAATTCTAAAATTTTCTGTTGATTGCTATGCTGGTACTTCATCCAAGGTGAATGTTCTCTCTAAACTTCTTTCAAAATAACGTTTATAGAGTGGACAATATCTATTGTATGAAGAATGATTTATATCAACTGTAGTATTATATTTTGCATTTTGCATCTCACAACTACTACACTTTAACATTAAACACTCTTCTGCATGCTTTGTTTGACTGCATTTACCACATAAGGCTTCTTTACATGTACAATTTTCAGCTTTATGGTTGAAACCATTACATTTGAAGCAACGAAATACATTAACATGTACAAAAACTCTACATATACTTCATTGTATTTTCAATTTTTTTGCTTCTGAAAATTTTTGGAAAGCTCCCTCATCTACTTCCAATATAGCTAAGTTCATTGAATTCCTAATGTTTCCCAGAACTACACATTTAATGTGTAATTAAATTGATATCGATTGAAACGGGATCGTTAAAATCAAACCTTTGATTGATTTATTTCGCGGCTGCTATGTAAAAATCTAGGCATCTCCTGCTCAAAGTAGAATTATCAGTGTCGTTCAATGAAGCAATTGACACTAGAGTCTCTGCTTCCAAATATATTCGTTCTTAAGGAAGGAAAATTTTGGGATCTTTATAACTTGCTTGGTGGAGAGGGGTCTTGATCAGTACCTCTCTTTCTATCAAACATTCTAGAATTGATTCATAAATAGCACAAACAGATTTGTGTAAGTCATGAATCACTGGTTTTTCACATTGCATCTGTCTGTTGAAATTATTGAAGAAAGCCGAAGTAAATTTTAAATTTTAGGAACTGAAAATATAATTTTGTGAACCGATCATTTAATTGTGTCAAAATATTTTCTGATATTAAGGTTCGGTGATTTAAAGCAGCATCTGTGAAAAATAAGATTAGTGTATCATATTGCTCTAATATTCTAGAAAGCACGGTTTCAAGGGAAGGCCATCTTGTCTGAACGGGATGAAGAGTTTTATTTATTTTTGTATTTTTTAAATGTTGAAATTCTTTGAGAGTCTCCTTTCCTCGTAAAAATAACACCCAAACTGATAAATGTACTTCATGATGATAACTTAAAAATAGCCCAAAAAAGCTGAAAAACTGTCAAAAATATTTTTTCAAAATTAAAAGATCCTATGCAAGAACTGCAAAAATCGAACGTGACCTATGAAATACAATGCAACGACTGTGATGAGTGCTATGTTGGCCAAACATCTAGAAATTTGAAAGATAGAATCACATCACATGAAAGTGATATAAAACACAATCCAGATGCATGTGACCCTGCGACACATTGCAGTACAAATAAACATAACATGGATTTTGATAACACTAAAGTCTTAGAACAGGAAAAAAATTTCAGAAAAAGATCCTCTCTTGAAATGGTATCAATAAACAAAACAGCAAATACAATGAACAAAAAAACTGACGTACAAGGCCTGAGCAATATATATTCTTTTCTATTGCACTTAGATATTGAACAAAATTCAAAAAAGAGGAACACCTACTTCAACTTATTTATAACCAAAACCAGATTTTGAACTTTCTATAAATAAAATTGAATATATTTTCTTTTTAAAACTGCCGCGGTTTTGTAAGCAGTCTGAATTCTTCCTAAAACAATTGAACATAACCTAAAGACTGTCTTCCGTTGTTAAAACGAAACACACGTGTGTTGCAAGAACTTACACAAGAAACGTTTTATTTTTTTATCTTTTAAAAATGTATTGAACTGTGATAAAATCTCACAAAATGAAAACTGAAAATATTCTTAATTCATCTGAGATGGAATTCTATAATAAATTCTCAAAAGTATTGTGAGTAAAAAATAACAATAAAAATAGAAATTACATGAGTAGTAGTTATTTCTATGCTCTGCCGACGTAAATATTGTTTAGATACAAGTTCATTTATCTTTATATATATATATATATATATATATATATATATATATATATATATATATATATATATATATATATATATATATATATATATATATATATATATATATATATATATATATATATATATATATATATATATATATATATATATATAAAGATAAATAAACTTGTATCTAAACAATATTTACGTCGGCAGAGCATAGAAATAACTACTACTCATGTAATTTCTATTTTTATTGTTAATTATCGCTGTGAAAATCAATCAGGGAACGTTTCTTTGAAGTTGATGAAGAATCAAACTATAACTTAAGTATCCCTTTTTCACTCTGTTTTATAGCGGAAGTATGTGGTTGATAATAATATATCAGAAAATTCTGAGGAAATTGCAAACAAAATCGCTTTGAAGCAAAATATCGCCGCAAATGAGGCTATATGATTATTTCTTTGTCTTAAATTATCTGAACATGCCAATATCACTGACATGTATAAATAAATAAGCTGTAGGTATAATTGGTCCGCCTTATTTTGAAATTACCAAAGTCTTTCTTCAAATATCTTGAATCATAATGACTTATCTGTGATTCTATGGATGCTCCCGAAAATGATGAGGTATTCACGGAATGTTGCATATGTTCTCTAAATGACGATATAGATACAATATAGGCTCATGCAATCAAAAGCGAAATTTCTGGATGTCATACTTATCTATTTATTTGCCATAAGGTTTATTCTTGACGAAAAGTAACCTTAATCACTTCTTTACAGTCTTTTAATCGATGTACACAGCTAAGTACAAATTTTTTATAATAATATCAAACGTTTATCTTGATCGTGATGATCAAACCATCCAAACATCTATAAGGTCCTATAGTAAATTCAAATTGAACTTTAAATCAGAAACAAGTTCTCTTCATCATATCAACTAAACACGGGAATATATATTATATAAATAAGAGCAAACTTCAGAACTTTTCGTAAACATCAATATCAGTATCAAAGTAATAATACTCTCGATAATTTTCCTCTTCCAGCAATACGTTGGAAGAATACTAATTATTCGCTCAAATGCAATGCACGATACATCATTCTAATCTAATTCAAATTTCCTGGCACTATTGCGCCTCGAATTCAAGACGGTTGGCAACAGATCTGTAATTGACAGTTTTCTTTCAATTGGGCATTTTATTAATATAAATTTTTCAGAGGATATTAAATTTTGGTGTGAATTTTCCATGCCTTGATTGCAGGATGTACCAGCTTCAACAGTGATAGACTTCTGCGCAGTCTGCTGTCGAACAGAAATCGACATTAGATCATCCTCATCGGATAATGATGAGTGATAAATTGATTTATAAATGCTCCGTCTCTTCAATTTCAGCAGATCTTGTGCATCATCAATTGTATCCATAGGCTAAGAGCACTGATAAAAACTCAGGTCTCCGCAGCATATGATAGCTATAATCGTAGAATTGTAAATAATATCAAAACCGATCCTTGAGCTATATTCATATGAAACAAGATCCAACTCGTATTCCTGGAAAAGTTACTGATGATGAGTTGTAAATTATGACAAGTCGCTAGATATAGTAAATGCTTGTGCAGAATATTTCTCCAGCTTCCTTCACACTTCTTCTGTTCACTACAACCTTGATTCCAGCGTCAATTTTTCATCATTTGCCGTCACTAATGTCAGTGAAACTGAAATTACAACATTAATATCCTCCTTTCCGAGTAAACCATCCGCTGGATAGAGTCAAATTCCCAGCTTTTCTGCTAAAGATTGTCGGAATGTTCTCGTTTTACCTCTTCGTTTTCTTTTCAATCTTGCAATAAAAAGTTGCAATTTCCCGGATAGGTGGAAGCGTACTATCATTATACCAATTCATAGAAAAGATGACAAAACCATGATTAAGTACTATCGGCTTATTTCATTATTAAATAACTTTGATAAACAACTGGAAAAAGTAATTTACAGATGCATATATGATGTACCAAGATCATATATCTCTTTCTATAAGCATGCATTCATGCGGGGTAGATCAACAACTACTAATCTTGCATGCTTTTCCTAGTTTGTTGCTGAAACAATGGACAAACGCGTTCAAGTTTATATAATTTATTCAGACTTTTCTAGATCATTTGATCCACTGGATCATTCTCTACTACTGAGTGAAATTAGTGGATTTGGTGCAGCTCCTTGTTCAATGAAATTATTACAATCATATCTTTCTGATCGCTATTGTTATGTCCATTCCAATGGCTTCTTCTCCTATCAGTTAACTGCCAATTCAGGAGTTCCACAAGGGTCTAATCTTAGCCTTCTATTATTTGTCTTATTCATTGATGAACACATTCATCTTTCACCTGCCCAGTTCTTGCATATGCTGACGACATAAAATTTCACTACAATATTAGTACTCTCGGCGATCCTTTAGTCTTACAGCAGAACCTAGACTTCATAGTAAATTGGTGTGAAATGAATAAATTGAAACTTAATATAAGCAAAAGTTTGACAATGTCATATACGCGTTGCTTAAATGTAATATCTTATACCTACAAAATTAATAACAATCTATAATCCAGATAAATACTATCAAAAATTCAGGTTTTACATTAAGAACAGATTTCAGTCCTACTGCACACAGGAACAATGTAAAATTTGGCTGCCAGCAGAATGCTAGGGTTTTTGATGAGAAATTGTAGAAACTTTCATAATGAATCTCTACTTATATGTTTGTATTTTACTTATGCTGTGAGTAAAATTGAATATGTCTCCCTTGTCTGGTATCCATTCTACTTGTATCAAAAAGCGCTGCTAGAAGAAATTCAAAGAGAATTTTCAAAATACCTTAGTTATAGAATCGATAATGCCTACCCTGTTAGAAGTACTAATAATTCACTACTTTTACAGCGTCATGGTCTGAATTCCTTGAGCTCTAGAAGAGATTCTAATATTGCAAGATTTATATTTATGCTATTACATAATCGCACCGACTGTCCTCGGCTATTGTCTAAAGTTACATTTTAAGTTCTCAAACTCACATCAAGGTGCCCTAGAACTTTTCAGCTACTGAATACATGAGTTTATATAGGTCAGCGTTCTCCAGTTTTTCTGTTGTGTCAACTTGTTGAATAATACCACGAAAATATAGTATTGTGAATTATTCAACTTAGATTTTTATTTTTAATTATATTATTTGATATCTTGCATGTAATACCATTGATATGCTTCATCATCTTATTGCTTTTGCTCCGTTATTGGATTTCTGTTAAGCAAATAGACTTATTATTATTATTATTATTATACCATTTATTGAGGACATATTCACAGTGATATGTAAATCTCAGTACTCCTATTTAAAAAGATGGTATAATTTTATCACAATCTAATGAAAATGGACAGTCACTGGCATTAATAAAAATAATGTTTTATCAATTATACTGAATCATCATAAACTTTGAACACAGACAAAAAAAAAAACAAGTATCATACTCCTATTATATTGAATAACTATAACAACTCCTTTAGTAAGTTTACTTCATTATCTCTGTTATTGATTGTACCCAGTTTCAACATCGGTAATAACGATACTTTCATCGTTGTTTTTCTTATCATTGGATTGTTTTAAACATATTCTATGTAATGTAATTTCGAAATAAACATTCTCTGATACGCTGATCATGTTCACTGTAAAATTTTCATCAAAATTTATTGTTAAACAAATAAAAGATCAATCGAATGCTGCGTAGATGGACACATTTTCTTCTAATAATGCGACTGTTCTATCATTTCCAAAAATAGACTTGTCTGGTGAGTGAGCCAACCAGGGGCTCTGCTTACAATTAACTATTCCAGTTTCTACGACTCTTGAACTGCTATATCCTTTGGAGACCTCTTCAGTTTCATTTTCTGTCTCTTTACCATAATTTGTATACATTGAAGTAAAAAATTTTGGCCCGGAAAATGAACTACACTCTCCCTTTCAGTCAGGGAGTATTGTACCTATATATTATGTAACAGACAGAACCTGTTATTTAGTACTGTCTTTCACGTTTCCAAAGTTTTGTCGCATACACTGAGATAATCATTTTTGTCTCGACAGCTCTTGTGCACAACATGATCCATTTTGAGAACTGTTAAATTAGCAATACAGCTCATGGAATTATTAATTTCTTGATGTATGGAATCAGCGTTTGATATATTTCTGTCTAAGGAAATTGTAATTGTAGGGAATACTTCCGCTACTGGCTTATGCCTGTTATTTCTAAAATAATATTGATATTGGGTGTACTCAGAAATTGATAGAAATATTATCATAGTAATAATAATAATAATAATAATAATAATTTTATTTGTTTCAAGAGGAGTCTCTATACAAATAGAATGACAACAGTTATGTATGTTTAATGAGTATCTACATTTGATAACGATATAAGTATTTTGTAATTTTATGCATTTAATATGAACGCTCTCAATTTAAGTGCATTGTTAAAATAGTTGTACATATCGAACATCTTCTCTTTGGTTGGTGTGGATAGTAAGGAGTATTATCTGAAAAAGAGCGGTTGATATGTTTATTAAGAAATTTAGTACGTATAGGTTTGAAAATAGGACAAGAAAGGAGGAAATGTATTAGGTTGTTTATTTCTTCAGTGTTACATATGTTGCATATCTCTTCGCTTGTGAACTTGTGACAGTAACTTTCATTAAAACAATAAAATATTTAGTTTTTTGCTGTTCTAAGTTGACTATATAGTTTCAAGACAGGAAAGGGAACATCTAGGGCTAAATAATTGCATGAGATTGAATATGTTTGGTACGTTTTATAGTTTGTAGATTCTATTATACTGTTTGTATCGTTGTTGTATGTTATTTCGTTACAAGCTTTCATTATATTTTCTATTTCTGCTTTCAGTACTATACAACTCTGTGCTTCCCAAACCCATCTAAAGTTTGTTCTATTTAATATATCTTCAAGGTATCTCACCCAATTACGATTCATTTGTTTTTCCTCTGGTATAACAGAATCAGAACTCTTGTAGTGAATCATCAGTTTGTCGTAGCATAGTTTTACATAACGATCGTCTGGCATTAATAATACTTTGTACCAATAATGAAGTATTTTTTCTGCTATAATTACTTCTAATTTTGCAACACCAGTCTCCCTTCTTATGATATAATTTGCGGTTGTCTTTTGCCAATTAAAAATGGTCTTGAAAAACTGCATGGAACCTTTTTCAATGTTTGCGCTCTGCGTCGGTCCCCACACTTCTGAACTGTATAACAATGTTGGAACGATCACTGTATTATAGAGTTTCAGGATGGTGTCCCAGGAATATGTGCCTGCTTTCAACAATGTAGATTTGGTAGCGCCACTAGCACGACTTGCTTTGATTATTTTTTCATTGGTATTTTCTTTGAAAATACCAGACGAAGTAAATATTGTTCCTAAGTATGTATATTTATTTACATATGTGATTACCATGTTTTGGCATACATGTTTGAAATGTTCTCTGGGTGGTCGACCTACATGGAAATGTATTATGTTGGTTTTTTCAGCGTTTATCATCAGTTGATGTGTGTTGCAGTATTCAGTCAAAGCATTTAGTTTTCTTTGTATATCTGGCGGAGAACTTGCAAAAATAACTATGTCATCCGCATATTGCAATGACAGTATATCCTAGTTGTTGTTGATGAAATAACCCTCTAAATTTTGTTGTCGAAGGTAATCTTCTAGATCAGAGATATACAAGGCGAATAATAAGGGGCTTGTACATTCTCCCTGTAGCACACCTTTACTGATTTTTATTTCTTCGGAAAGCTCGTTGTTAACACTTATCCTGAGAGTTGCTTCGTCGTATATGTTCTTTAATAACCTTGTGATTTTACCGCTTATACCTATCTGATAGAATTTATTCCATAGTATAGAGTGAGGTACGGAATCAAAAGCTTTTTTAAAATCTATGAAAATAGCGTATGTACCTTGTTTCCTAGGTAAAAATGATGTTTGTATGACTGAATTTAGGACGAAGATGTTGTCTACGCAGGAACGTTTCTTCCGGAACTCTGCCTGGGCCTCAGGGAGTATGTTTTTACTTTCCACCCAAGTCTGTAGTCTACTATTCAGAATATACGTGAAAATCTTAGTCATTGCTTCAATCAGAGCGATTCCTCTATAATTATTTTTCTCCATGCAATCACCCTTCTTATGTAGTAAGATCATTTTTATTGATTTCAGTTCCTTAGGTACGTTTTCTTCTCTGAACAAACAATTGAATAAATCTTTGAGATATATTCGCCATTTTTGTGGTAAGTTCTGGAGTTCTTCATAAATTACTTGATCTGTGCCAGGTGACTTGTTCCCTTTCATTCTCCTCAGAGCGAAATTTATTTCTTCATAAGTAATGTTGTCGTCTAGATAAGGATGGTGGGCATCAAAATACGTTCGTTCATTTACGACTTCCGCCTTGTGAAATTCTTGAGAAAATTTTGTCCATTCCGCTAGTTTTATTGGGTTTTTTACGTAAGCTTTCGTTTGAAGCTCGTTTATGGTATCCCAGAATTGTTTTTGATCAGATACATTGCATAATTTTTCTCTTACTGCTAGTTTCATGTTTCTTTTTTCTTCGGTTATGCTTTGCTTGTATTGTTTCTTTGCTTGTGTGTACAGTGAGAGATTTTCGTTCGAGAAGCCATCTTTCTTGCATATTTGTAAGTATTTTCTAGTTTTCTTCTTAGCTTCCTTGCATTTGTTGTTAAACCAAATCTTCTTCTTTATGAAACTTGTTCTGTTCGGGTTAATTTTGGTGTTCTTCGTTATGCCAATTTCATTTGAAGTTGCTTTTATTTCCGATTTTATAAATTCGTATCTCTCTGTGGTGGTCATTGAAGGAGAATTGCATGACTTATTAGAAAGTATATTTCTGTAAAGTTCTGATTTTTCACTGTCCCATTTGGTTTTTGTTATATTGGTCGTTGGTTCAAACTGTTTTTTCTGGCGATGAAATAATTTGGCGATTTTAACCGAGCAAATGAGATGGTCTGATACGAGTACGTCTTCATTCACGGTGAAATCATCGATGAACTGTAGTGCGTCCGGATCTACCCAGGCTAAGTCAATTGTGCTTTTCCCTTTTGTTCCTAAGAATGTGTACTTGGCTGGGGTATCACTTTTCGATCTCCCGTTCAATACTACAAAGTTTTCATTCTCGAAGACAGCAGCAAGTTCTTTGCCTCTTTTATTCGTGTTGCTATCAAGCGCTTCTCTCTTGGGATACCAATTGTTGCTATATTGTAGTTCTTGCTCTAACTGGTTTAAGTTTCCTGTACGTGCGTTAAAATCGCCGCACATTAAATATGAGTGATTTGGATATTGGTTTTTTATGTTTTGTAAAGTTTCAGCAAATAGTTCTAATGATACATTATAATCGTAGGATTGTGAGAAGTAAAATACCCCAATGATAAGGTTTAATTTGTTGTTTTGTAATTTCAGAATTATCCAATGGAGCTCCGTTTCAATGACTTCAATGCTTTGAGTAGGAAATTTTGAAAATATAACTATACCTCCTATTGCGCGACCCGTGCTTGCTTCTTTTTTAGCTTCTTGTTCATATTTATTATATTCCAACAGGAATGAAGGGTTATCATTCAACAAGAAGTTGTTCCATGTCTCTGTTAAACATATGAGGTCATGTTTTCGTAGAAGTTTTTCGTCTTCAAAGCATAAATTAAATATGTTTTTATAACCCTGTATATTCCAAAACAAGATATTGTTGAAATATTCATCATCTCCACTTGATTTGCTATTTAGTTTTTTGAATTAGTCTGAGATCTGAGCCGTGTCTGGATTAATTTGTCTAAGGGCCTTATTTTTGGATTGTTATTCTTGATTGATTTTTTTCCGGGAGTTTTCAGCGTATCTTTAGTTTCATCTACCTTATCAGTAATTCTTGCTGCGGCGGTTGAGAGTTCTTCTATTTCGAGAGGCGTTTCTATTTCAGGAAGCGATGTGGACAAACGTCTATTTTCTGGCGTAAAGAGTTCGTTGTAGTCGCTTTCATGTTCCTCAACTTCATTGAAGTCTTGTACGGTGTATTTATCACCATTTATATACAAAATATTCTGATATAAATTAGCTTTTTGGCCCTTATTTCTTGCTTTAAAAAGGTGTTGTTTAAGAAATTTTCTTTCCTGTAAAACATTCAGCGAGTAATCTTCTTCGATGTATATTTTGGTAGATTTAAGTAGTTTGGCATTATGTAAGATGGACTTTTTAATTTTTCTTGAATTGAATTCTACTAAAACAGGTCTAATTTTATTCATTGTAAGCTTCCCGATTCTTTTAATACCATCAATGTGAGTTGCCGAAATATTGGATAGCTTCATTTTTCCGTTTATTGTTTTTAGAATACTTTCTTCTAAATTATCGTTATTTTCTTCTCTGAGGCCGAAGAAAACAAGATTTTTTTCTCGGAGCTTCGAATCTAAAAATTCTATTTGCCTATCTTTCAACTTAATTTGTACTTCCAGTTTTTCAAGCTGTGCTTTAAATTTTTTATCATTGTTGTACATTGAATTGTTTAGAGCTTGCAACGTTGGTTGCATATTATCTATTTTCTTATTGAGCGGTTGTAATAGATCTTTTATTTGTTCAAACGTGGCCATATTCAAAGTAAATATTTGTTAAATGATATTTTTAAGATCAAACACAGTTGGGAACACTGTCAATAAAACTTCCGAACTTAAGAATTCCCGCTAAGTGAGGCGCTAAGCTAAAGATCTTGTCGACTCTGAATTTAACCTTGGTTACTTTTGATTTTAAACTCTGTTTTAACAAAATTTGTCTCACTCAAAGAGAAATCCACACAGTAGAAATTAAAATAGCAAGCAAATGAGTTTGAGTAACACTCTTTTCAAGTAAATTATAACACTGTAATCCACAAATTTAAATATTTAACTTAAGTAACTTCTATGCACAACTTTCCTATTTGCCGGCACTGTTGCCAAGTTTAATATTATCATAGTAAGAAATGTTATTACTCGAGTTAGGAAAATGGGGGGTTTGGAAGAGCTTGTGGAATTTTTTTCTAGAATGTTTAGTTGACACATCCTCATTATTCTAATTTTTCCTGAAAATGGATTTCAAACAATTTTGCTTCTGTAGAAGATGAGGAGAATATGTTACTGATGTAACTTTTATGTAAAGATATTTGACCTTGCACCGATAATTTTTCTGTTCAAAACTGAGCCCCTGTAATCCACAAAGTCTAGCGCCGCCACTGAAAAAGAAACAAAGCATTTTTTCTGATTACAGTAAAAATACATATAAATTAAAGTTCGATTGCACATAAGTAAGAATGCTAATGAAAATAACAGGAAAAATTTTTTTTTGGGCAACTTGCATCATGTAATATTGAAGATTGTGATTAGTAAATGGCTACTGGAAGTCGCTCACGTCTTGGTTAATCTTCTCACGTACATCTATTAGGTTTAAATTCAAGGAAGCAATAACTATAGTTCATTTCAGTTAAGAACGGTCCAATTTAAGCCTTCTCACTGACCAAAATATTTCAAATTAGCACAAAAATCGTACTTGGCTGTCTGTCAATTGCATCAATTTTCATAAATAGATTTGTACAGCTCGAAGATTTGAATTTGTATTAGTTGCTTTTATTTCTTGAATTAGTTTCGAGGCAGCTTACATTTACTCTGAGTAAATCGTGTTCGAATTTGTGCCAATCAGAATACTTAAATCATAGTCGGTAAGAAGCCTGGGACTGTTCTCAACTGAAATGATTTGTAATTGTAAATTAATTAATTAATTATTAGATAAAATAAATTATAACAATCAATAATAACTTTACAGGAGAGTGCTTCCATTTGCGGTATAAACTATAGAATATTTTATGGAAAAATAAGTAATTTACTCAAATTTAAACGTAGTTCTATTTAATCTATGAATATATAAATATTAGATGAAAAAACTACGTAAAATTTCATTTGTGTATACAGATGTAATAAGTAAAAGACATTTATATGAATAAATATTCCAATAATATAACATTCTTATGCACAAATTCTGTCATTTGTATTAGGTCAATCCTGCCACCATTTCTTTTTTCTACAATATTAGTGCAAACAATCCTGGAAATCAATGATGTAATCGATCCTCTTTTGAAAAGTTCATATTCAGTATTAGTACCATTGAAGTTTACAAATATTATTCAGATAAAATCTTTATTTTTGTATGATATCGCATGAAAATATCATAAAGATTCCAATATTAGAAATAGTATCATCTTTATCTTCATAAAAATGGAAGCTGTTCTTTCATAACAATTTATAATATTCGTTATATAAACTTTCTTCGGTTTTTATCACAGGGGGCTTTTTTCCGGGGGTTTTTTTTCCTGGGGGTTTTTTCCCGGGGTTTTTTTTCCTGGGGGTTTTTTTTTCGGGGCTTTTTCCCGGAGTTTTATTTTCCAGGGGTTTTTTTCCCCCAAGGTATATAAGAGTGTTTTCATTATGTTTGATAATAAAACCTAGAGTTATAAACTACAATTCTAAATAACGCGTGATGTATAATGTAATACATACATAAATACAGTCTCTTCTATTTTATTCATTTATTAGCGTCAATTATAATATAGTGGAATAAAATATTTACATACATTTATTATCTTCAATTGATTTATATTATTTGAGAATATAAAGGCTGGGTATAAGCATAAGTTGAGGCATTAAATATAATTCAACATAAAATACAGAAATTGTAATACTTCTCATGTTGTACCAACACAAAGAAAGTAAATTTCATATCATTAAAATAAAAAAAAAAATATGTTGTTTTTTGCTGTTATTTTTATGTATCAGTTCTATTTGAAAAATTATAACTTTGTGTCGTATTTAAAAAATATGCCTTACAATAAGAATATTCACGTATGCCACTGTCTGGGTAATAATAATAATCAACTTTTTACTTGAAACCTTTTTACCCATTTGCGACAGTTCAGAAATCATTTACAAAATAATCAATCGACCAAAATCAGTTTTTCGTCATTATCTAGTGACCTCTGAAAACTTTTTAAAGAACAAAAATATTCCTGAGATCGTCTCTTGAATAGGTATGCACAAAAATGAATGTATGTAAATGTTTTACTCCACTATATTATTATTGACGCTAATAGATAAATAAAACTTATACACTTATATAGAATTGTTGTTTATAATTCTTGGTTTTATTATCAAACATAATGAAAACACCCTTATATACTTGAATCATAGTATTCGTTTTATAAACTTTCATCGGTTTTTATTACAGGGGCCTTTTTCTCCGGGGGTTTTTTCCCTGGAGGTTTTTTTTCCGGATGTTTTTTTTCCGAGGCCTTTTCTCCGGGGTTTTATTTTCCGGGGGTTTTTCTCCTAGATTCTGATTGGTTGATACCAAAAACTGAGATGTTAATATTGTTAACTTTCAATCCTAGCTTTGTGGCTAGCTGAGTTGTTATGAAACTACTTTGAGATCCGCTATCTAACAGAGCGCGACAAGTATGCAATTCATTATTGGAATCTTTTATATGAACTAATGCAGTTGATAATAAAACGCTATTTGGCACATGATTATCACAAAAATTACTCACTACTTTCTTTGTGCTTGAATGATCTTGCTCATTTATGATATTATTCGAATCAGAACTATTTTCGAGAGAAACGTCTAATGAATGTAACAAAGAATTGTTTTTACTACCATATGTTCTGCAGCCTCCTGAAAGACATTTTAGAGCTGAATGTCCTAATCTCAAACAGTTTTTGCATAGATTGCTATTTTCCGCAAATTTTACTCTTTCTTCAACCGATTGAGATAAAAAAATTTGACAGCTGTATATCCTATGTGATTGTTTGCAGAATGGGCATGAATTTGATCGGCTTTTTGTACTAATATGAGAAGTAGAGATTTTAGTTTGAAATTTGGACGTATTTGTACTATGTGGTTGGGATGCTTTCCTGTGCAATGAATTTATTTCAAGTGATTCCAATGTTTGACACCTTTGTGTCATGAATTCTTTAAGTTGTTCGATGTTCGGTGGATCAATCGTTAGCTGATTTTCCCATGCTATTGTTGTATTGTAGTCAAATTTAGAAGCAATTAAACAAACTTTCAAATCATCCCAATGTTCTACAGGCCTTCCAATTGATTCTAATGACTTTAGATTTGAAATGAAACCATGCAGTAACTGACGTAATTTTTTAACGTCTTCATTTTGTGATGGTAAATTAAATATTGCGCGAATATAATGCTGAGCTAGTAAACGTTTATTTTCATATCTTGTTTTCTAATCATTTCCATGCTCCCATATAATTATTGTCTGATAGAGTTAAATGCTTCGTTATTCAAAGAGCTATTGACTTGACACTGCTTTTTAAATAGTAAAATTTTTGGATATTGGATAACTGCTCGTTGTCGTGAATAAGAGATTTAAATGTATCACGGAGGTGATTCATTCAGTGAACAAACCATTAAAAACTGGAAGATGTATATACGGTAGTTTAATTTGAACATTAGGATTAGAATCCATAGAATTTTATGGGATTGTTGAGCTACCGATTCTGTAATTTGATGACTGACTCTGCTCGATATGCATTCTAGCTTCGATTGTAATTTGATAGAAACAATTTTCAAAGTCCGTTATATCTTGATCACAATTTTCACCTAAGAGATGTAGTTTGAAACAAGCATCCTCAAACTCATTTAAACAGCGCTGAATGCCATGAGACGTGATTCAATCTCTAGAATTTGGCTTTTATCTTCGGAATTTTGGAAAAATGTTGAAAATCTAGTCAATCCAGCTTCAATTACACCACGCGTTGCTTTCAAATCTTTAATTTGACTGTCGGCGTTCGCCATGTTTGAATAATGGATAATAAATTGTACAGGAAAACAATATAGTTACAGGAAAGGTAGGAATTTGACCTAGTGCACTAACTTGGACTGTTAATAAATTTCCAGAAGATGGCCTCTGAATGCTGCTGCAGGAAGCTGGATCCCTCTGGAGATGACGTACTGCTTGAAGAGGACATTTGATGCGATACGATGATGAGTTTCGGATTATGTGGAAATCCGGTTCGAAGGACCAAATTATTTTTCGTAGGGAAGTGAAACATACACAAGTCTCGCGGAAACAGAGAGACATTAAAATGAAATCACTGCTGATCTCAACAATTTATTTATTTAAATAAAAACAACAATTATATACAATTGACTGAATGTCGATGAACTCAATACTTTGGTTGACTGATGGTCAAGTGACAACATTGACTGATGGTCAAGTGACGAGTGTATTGACTGCTGGTTAATTGACAACTGTCTAGCTAAAATGAACGAGGGTTAACATTCTGAGATATTTCGGAGCTGGGGTAAGAATAAATGCTGATTGGCTGTTCACAAGGGTGATGTTACCAGCCTTAACAATTCTCTTCTTGCTATACCTTCCCCAATTTGTACACAGTCAAGTTGTACCTAGACAATTATTATCTTTTATAATACAATTGAGAAAATTCTACTTTAGGACACTGATGATTTTGGGTAGCGACAGTATCAAAGCAGGCTTGGCACGGGCTTTCAGTTTCGTAATGCCCTCGGGTAACCTCTGTGCTACCGAAGGGACTACTGACTTGACGATCGGCGAGATCGGGGACACCGTTAGAATAATGACAGGGTTACTGTCCTCTCCCAAGTGAGATGCCTCGAGTGTCGTCGCTGAAAATGGTAGAGTGATGGTCTTCTTTGAGGGACTAAGACCGCCAAACAGTGCCTACAACAGTTTCTGCCGATCGACGACCTTGATTGTAACTGCTTTCCTTTGCTTTGCATGGTGCTAAGCCGAAAGAGATCTTCTCACTGGAAATAGCACGACCGCCGCAATCTCGAAGTACTAACTCAGCGCACTTTGTCCTGGAAGCTTGATCGGAGACGCAAACTGAGAGGCAGCTGGGACTGGTGGAGATGAACCCGGGCGACGGTAACGCGGTGCTACCCACCGACGGTGTCGCTGGCAACGTGGAGAGCTGGATCGGCATGCATGCCATTCATTCTACCAGTCCTCTGGCGACTGCTTTTTTCAGCTACCATCTGAAACACTCACAAATAAGGATATTTATGTCTGTGATCTTGTGATGGACAAGGCTGATATCATAGCAGTGTGACGGTGACATTGGTATTTTTTTGGAGTATGTACAGTGAGGTTTGTACCGCTCATTTCTTGTCAAATAAAGAAGCAGAGACAGCTTTCACATTTGTCTCCTCTCAATAATTAAGGTAAACACTATGAATATTCTTTTTGGATTGATATGGGCTCAAGATAGAGTTTGTTTGACGAACTGCGACAATAGTGGGATTCTAACTTAGGTATATCATGAAGAAATTTTCCAATTATTTCTAAAAACTGCAATGTTTCAGATCTTATTCTTTGTCTATACTACCCTGTTATGTTAGAACGCCCTATCTGCAAATTTCAGTGAAATTAAGTTATACATCACATCATACGCAGAGTAGCTCTGTTTTCATGAATTATAGCCCAAGAATGCCTTATCTACTCTCTAAATGTAAAATTTATTGAATTTTGTCAACAACTCATCTACAGAATGGTAGCTTTTGTTAAGGATAGATACCTTATCTACTATAAACATCTCATTCAGTGTCTAAAAACAACTTATCCTTAGAGCACGTGCGTACTAGGACATAAAAGTGTGAGTTGAGTCGTTCTTATTCAATAATATCTAACTCATACTGTTCGTGGAACTAATAATTTTGTATTTTGATTCCAAGTGTCATATGCTGTTCATCAATCACTCAGGTAAGTTGACATCTTGATAATGGACTGTAATTTTCAAGAACTCAATATAATATCTGGGTTTTTCATTGTTCATTTCCAATTGTATAGATGAGGTTGATAATGATATTGGATAAAGCATGATTCTGATTTATTCTGAGGAATTTGGATCAAAGACCTATTCCTAATAAAATATTCAAATGGTGATTGATACCTGACAGTATATTTTTTGTCACAGAATGTCTCAATACAGTAAATCTCGAAAAACTGCCTCTACAAGAACGCAAAGAATTCTATAAATGGCACAGCATTCGAATCAAAACTAAATTGATAAAGATAATGAGGTATTGAACAAGAAAATGCTAGATTTTGTAGACAATTTAGCCATGAGTGGTATTATTTTCGATAACTCATCTACCAGTATTTCTCAAATGATAATACCTGCAGATATTGCAGAGGACATTTCAATACCAACTCAAGAACACGAAGTAGAAGTTTACAATCATGCACCGTCTGTAGATTCCATCAAGAATTCGGCGGATGAGAACAATGAAGCAAAAATATCTGAGGATATGCAGAACGTGAGAGATGGGGAGAGAATAATCAAAAACAAAGTCTCCCAATTATCTGCAGATATAGAGTTACTAGAAACTGCAAGTATCGATGGAGATATTATTGAAACACCCAAAAGCTTGCATTCCAAGAAAAAATTCAATAAGACCTCTTCTCACAAATCTGCGTTATGAAAAGACTGGAAAGTCATTCAATCAAAAAGCCCTTTAAAAATTCATGTAAAAAGAAATACAGTATGCATATTGAAGATGAGCGAAGAGCAGAAATTGATAAACAATACTGGGGCATGTCGTATGTTGAAAGAAACCAATTTGTAGAAAACTCTACCCAAAAACCTCTGTTAAACGCCGAACTATCGTAACCGCGGACAGCGAAAAGAGAAGAAAAAACAACAGCAACAATTTTTTTTTGAAAGGTACAACAGGAGCATCAGGTATAGTAAGAATAACAGCACAATAATTAAAACTTCCCGGGAAACTCACTGACACCGCCATTGGTAGTGAAAGACGGAAGAGGCAAACTTACTACTAGAACCCGGCAAGTTGATAGGACACTGCTGAAAAAACACGTGAAATCTTTCCATCCTAACGTTTCACACTATCGGCGAGAACATGCTCCCAATCGCCTCTATCTGCCATCTGATCTCACAATTATTTTATTGCACAAAGACATTTTAACAAAAAATGAGGATACAAAATGCTCTTATTATACATATAGAGCATTGGTTACAGACGTCATAAGAATATCTTCCACAGAATTAGGGCATGAGGAATGCGGATATTGCGAGATTTTTGATAAACATGACGAGTCTCATGATAAAGAAAATTTGAGTGAAAACTATGAAATTTGTGAGAGTTGGAACAAACACAACAAACAGATGGAGAGCTCAAGAAATGAGTATCGTAAAGATAGGGAGTCGCAGAATTGGAATTCAAGCAATATTTGCGTTCCAGCCGATTTACAAAAGGTGATAATGCTACCTTGCATAGACACCTTCAAAGAAGTAATCTTCACAAAGCGTATCATTGTCTTCAACGAGTTTTATAGGTGTGGGTCTAGAACAAAGAACTAATCCAGTTGCCGTTAGATGGCACGAAGCAATCGCGGGTCGTAAAAAAGAAGAAATCTCCAGTGCATTTCATGAATTCCTAATATTTCATAGAGACGCTAAATATATCAAAATCTGGTTGGATAATTGCTCAGGCAAGAATAAGTATTGCGGATTATTCTACATGTTAATTAACCTCATTTACTCCACAGAAATTGCTGCAGACGTGATTGAACCTGCATATTTTGGAACAGGACATACTTTCATGTGTGCTGATAGTTTTCACCACCAAGTAGAACTGTCCATGAAAGCTGAAGGAAAGATATACGATTTCGAAGATTTCAAACATTTCATAGCAGAATCACATTGTAAAAAGCCCCCAGAAGTGTTAGAAATGAGCATACACGATTTTCAAGATTTGAAAGACCACTCGTCTTTGACCAGAATAAAAAAATGCAATTCAAAACCGTATATCAGTAGAATGTCAAGAGTTAAATTTGAGCGAGGAAGCTTCAGTCTGCATTAAGCAAATAAATTTGATGCGCCGTACGTGGTGTAACGATAACCTCGCTGATGACGGGGTAGTTAATTCTGGCGTCGTCGTTAAAACTGCTAACGGTATACTCGGGCGCCAATACGGTCGGTGACGCAGTTTCTGACGGTTGACGGCTGAGTAGCTCAAAGGAGTGGGTCAGGGTGTTTTCAGGAATAATATTCAGGATGTAAGTATAACTATGAGACTTATTCACACACAAAAATAGAACTGTTGTACACACATATATGTTGCAGGGATTTGCACTGAGATTGCTGGGCTGAAATCTGACGACGACGATGCGGCAATTGCCCAAGACAATCAACATTCGCGGAATCGCGAAGCGACATCTCGAACGGTGGATCATCTTTACTACTCGTTCTACGCGAGTGGAACAAAACTTGCTCCCTTACAGTGATTCTACGTTAATATGGTTCGATACTGTGAAGTCACCAGGTGACTCCTCCAGCAGTGCTTCTACGTTAAATCAATCAAACGCTTCGAAATCACGAAGACTCCTTCAGCGGTGCTTCTACGTTAAATAGTCAAACGCTTCGAAATCACGAGGACTTCTTCAGCGGTGCTTCTACGTTAACTCAATCAAACGCTTCGAAATCAGGGAGACCTCTTCAGCGGTGCTTCTACGTTAATCCAACGTTCGCGGAGCGGACGGTGGAAGCTAAACAAAATGACTTTAAGTTGTATCTTACAAAAATATTCTAAGTTAAAAAATAGCAAAAATATTCTAAGGGCAAAAACAGCAAAACAATTGGAAAATAAACTAAGTTCCTTTTACGGACTTAGAAAAAATTAACAAAACAATCATACTTACAACTTTGCCTTGACAAACGTACTAACGGACTTAGCACGAGAACTTCGAACGGATGTCGAACGGTAAACACAGTATATAGACTCTGAAAGATGGCTCGGAGAACTAACTTACAAAGAAGTGACTTAAGTCGGCAAGAAGGCCTTATTTATACCCATATTTTAATGAAACCTTACTTAACATTTTTTGAAACTAAATCCATATTAGCGCTAGCAATAATATAAAGAAGACATACAGAAAAAAAGAAGGAGTAATTTTACAAATACAAATTTCATTACAATAATGAATTTCCTATTACTCTCCTGTCGAATACATCTTTTTCTGATTTTATTTCCTTAATATTAAAATTATTCTAAATACTTCATCGGTCGGTAATATAGAAACTGTCATGTGTCGGATCTAGTTTGTGTATAGTCGAAGGTCACGCAGAACGTCAAACAACAAAAAATATACAATATACAACATATTCACGAGACAACGGTGGATTATATTCAGACTTTATTACGGTAAGATACAAGACATAAATACAGATCATACAATCTCAATTTCTTTTAATTTCAGGTGTTTTTAAAAACTATTCTTATTCGTCCACATGTGAAATATTAAAGGTATTTAAAACAGTTGAAGACCGTTGAACTGACGGTAAGCGACGTTGTATGTTGAAGCAGAGTTACTGAATTCAAAGTTTACAGGGTGCGCAAGAAGTGGATTAATTGTGATGGACTAAAAAATTATTGACGGAAGCAGAAGGCTCTGGGATGTGCAGCAGTGACGATTTTTGGGGCCTAATCCGTCACAATGGAAGCAAAATTCCTGAAGAACAAGACGAAGCCTGAAGCTTGTTGCGTTCTTAGAGGCATTACCAGTAGCAAACGCGAAAATATCCTGAAAATGTTATGTCTGTTGATGCCAAGAAACCGGCAGTTGTTCTGGAGAAGTTGGCTGACGCTTGATAATCTTTTAGATCTAGTTGACAATATCGATAATTGAAATTAAGGACTCCAGACAATAATTTATCAATCATTGGTAATTTGCATTATTAATAACTATTTTTATCATTGGAAGAATCATAATATCTATGTTTAAGATAAGATAAGATAAGATATTTATTGAACCACGAGATCATATTATTTGATATAGGATACGTCATTACATGAACTAGAAAAGTATATTAATGCAACATGGATCATTGAAGTAATCATTAATTTTATAATAACACTTTATAAACAGTTTTGGCTTCAATTCCGATTTGAACAATGTAAAAGTTTTACTATTCTTGATTTTTTCATCCGATAGATTATTATACAGTAAAATTCCCTGATAATATGGATTCTCTTCAAAAAACGATGTTCAATATTGTGGAATCTGAAGTTGATATTTTTTTCTCGTCTCATAACTGTGTATGTCGGCCATTTTGATGAATTTTGACAAATTTTCTCTTACAAAAATCAGAATATGCCATATAAATAAAGAGGGCACTGTAAGTAAATCCTTATTAGTAAAAGTTTCTCCACAAGGCTGATTATATTGAAGCTTAAATATAGATCTTATGGTCCGTTTCTGCAGCCGGAATACTCTAATGAGTGATCCTGATGTACCCTAAAATATAATACCGTATGAACACAATGATATAAATTTAGCAAAATAGAATGATTTTACAATATGTAACTCACAAATATCACTTATCCTTCTAATAGCATAGCATACTCTGGCTAAATTCGAGCAAAGAGTACCGATATGAGGTTCCCAATTTATGTTTTCCGTGATTTGCAAACCTAAAACTCTAGAGCAATCAACCTGTTGAACAGAAGTACAATTATATTTCACCAATAAACTGAAAGCATCTGATATCTTATTGTAAATAGAGAAATGCATGAAATATTGATTGGTGCTGTGAGTCAGACTTTTCAAGCTATCACTACATACAAATAATGAAATATCATCGGCATATGCTACAAATTCTGTAATTTTTGTTTGTAGTCCAATATCATTAATGTATAATATGAATAATATTGGATCAAGGATTGAACCTTGTGGCACCCCGCAAGTTACAGTAATTTCTCTTGAATAAACATCATTCAGTCCAACAAGTTGACGTCTATCGATCAGATACGACTCAAACCAAGAATAACAATTACCTCTAATACCCATACAATAAATACGATAAAAGTATATCATGATCAACTAAGTCGAAAGCTTTGCTTAAGTCTAAGAAAATGCCAATGGTCTCAATATTTCTATCCAAGTTAATATAGATTTGATCAAGATAAGAGGCTAAAGCACTGATGGTCGAATGTTTCTTTCTGAATCCATGTTGTTCTTTAATAATTATATTATATATACTGACATGAGATATGAGACGGCTAAGCATAACTTTTTCGAATATCTTATGAAATACTGATCACAACGGAATGGGTCTTTGATTACATATATCTCTGCGATCACCTTTTTTATACAAGGGTTTAATTTTTGATATTTTCAATATTTCAGGAAAACACCCTTCCGTTAAAGACTCATTGATTATGAGAGTTAAAAAATATGTTTTCCTCAGGAAAATACTAGAAATATCATCAATATCAGAAGAATGTGAACTATTTAATGATAATATTATGTTCTCAATTTCTGTTTCATCTACATTATGAAAAAATATTGTATTACAGTACATATCTGTGTTGAAGGGATTATAATTATTGTTTTTATAGTTGCTTGATGCTTTAGAAAAATATTCATTCAAACAAAATCACAATTTCTTCTTTGTCAAAGCAAGTTTTACCGTTGACTATGAATGAATCAGAAATTGCTCAAGTTTTTGGCTTGTTTGTGTTGTCATTGATAATTTTCCAAACGGCTTTACTTTTGTTAGACGATTTAACATAGATATCATCGTTAAACTTCCGCTTTGCCAATCTAATTACTTTGAAATAAATACATTTAAATTTTTTGTAATATTCATTACTCACTAAACCGGTAGCTTTTCGTTTGAATAAATCTTCCACATTCGGAGCAGATATTCCAATACCAGCTGTAATCCAGCTATTGTTACTGATTTTGTTATCATTTTTGGTTTTCACTTTTATTTCAGAAAACACTGTATCGAAATGAGAGTTAAAAATCTCATAGAATTTATCGAACTGTTTATTAACACTGTTTATCATGAACAATCCATTCCAAGATTCATTCGCAAGATGTCTATTGAATTTGTGAATATTTGTATTACTAAAGTTCTTAAATTCATATTCTTTCAAATAGTTCTTATCGGGAAATTCATAACTCACTAATAATATTTTGCACGAGTGATCTGCCAGACCATTATGTTTAACTGAAGCAGTCCAATTTGTGTGATTCACAGAGGTGGAAATATTATCTATGCATTTTCTTGAAGTTGAAGTGATTCTAGTTGGCTTGGATATTGTCTGAGATAAACCATGAGAGAGGAATAACTCCAACAGTTCACTTTTATGCTTGGAGTCAACAGGAAAATCTATATTGAAATCCCCACAAATTATAATTTGGAAACTCTTGAATTTATGCATTACATAAGTGGTGAGATCTGATAGCCGCGAATAAAAATCTTGATAATTAGATTGTGGTGTCCGGTAAAAGCAGATAATAATGTATAGTTCCTCGTTTAGAATCAGTTTGAGTGCTGCACTCTCAACAAACACATTTTCGGTTGTAAAATGTTGTATATCGAGTTTATCAATATTTAGATTTGATCTGCAATAGATTGAAACATCTCCATGGAACTGATATGTTCTGCAGAAATAAGATACTGAATTAGAGGTATTAATTTGTAGACAATGTAGCTCAGTTTCTTGCAACCAGTGTTTTCCTGTGCAAAGAATGTCAATATTATTTCCACTCAGAAATACTTCGATAATATCAATTTTATTCACTAGGAACTGAATGTTTTGATGCATTATGCTTATTTTCTTATTCTTTGATAGAGAAATTTTGTTCTTGTGAAAAGAATATCCTTGCTTCATATTTCCTTGCAATAGTTGCTACGTTTCATCATCATAATTTGTTCTACGCTTGAGTTGCTGAACAAGTTTTCGTATAAGGAACAATTTTTATCGGTCGCAGTATGATTTACATCAAGTTTCATATTCATTTTATTGTTGAAAATAGTACAATTACAGCATTTCAGCTCTTCTATAGTTTATTCTTTGATTTTATGCGGACCAGCACATTTGGGACAAACAGGAGTTTTCTTATTACACTGGCTAGCAATGTGACCATAAGCTGAACAATTATAACATGTGGTAATATGAAAAGTATCGGCACATTTGTACCTTTGCCATCCAAAGAAGTGTTTGCATCTGAATGATTCTGGAGTTTTATATCCCCTCCAAGAATGGCATTGTCTTTCTCATCAGTATCTACTCCAAAGATTATTATTTTTGGTAGAATTTTTTTGGGTTCATGTACTTCAAATTTGGTGTTCAGTAAATTATCTATCTCATTTTTTATTTTATCTAAGGTTTCTGAATTATTACAATTGTTAAGTAGACTTCCGTCTTCCGTTGGTTTCACTCTATTGATACTCAATGACAAACTTGCTGGATTGATTGATTTTCGAAATTCCGATTGCGATTGTGCTTACTCCTGTTGTCCACTTTAAGGTTTAATTATTAATATTTTGTCAACTGAGTTGTTTTGTAGAATTTTGCTCTTCCGTTTTGATACACGTAACATTCGTTTTTTTGATTTCAAACTGCTTAAGATTTTTCTCAAGGCACGAAATTTTTCCCATTTGTAATTTGTTTATAGTTTCCAATTGTTTAATTAAATTCTTAAGAATATCATTTCCATTGATAAGAGTATTTTCTGGCATGCTTCCATCATATGTTTTGTCATGTCTCTCAGCATTGCTCTCATTTCCTAGAAAATCTAAGTTATCCTTGTTACTCTTATTGTCCGGAGCACTGTTTCCTTGTACTTCTTTATCATTCAATTTTGGAATAGAAGAGCATAAGTCACTTGTTCCATTTAAGGTTAAGTTACAATTATCACAACACCATTCTCTAGACTCAAATTGCCTCAATTCTTCTAGCGATATATTGACACATTTAATGTGGAAAAGTCCGAAACACTTTTTTTGCATTGAATTTTGTCATCATAACGACCAATTTTCACATTACATACTGAGCACATCGATGTACCACCACTCGGCGCCATTTTTAAATTAGAATGTGATTAGAACCGGTAAATCAAAGTCAAAGTTTTTTTCCTCTTTATTATAAGTTTTTTTGAATATGTAATTGCAGTTGCAACTATTTTTGATCTCTGATAACAATATTCATATTATACTACGAGTGGATTTATACCTTGAGGATGAATAAAGCATTTATTTACTAGTCTATTAGCGGTTTGATTTGCATAATGACTTTTTTTTCAAATATGGAAAAATAGATATTTTCAGTACCTGGTATGTGGTATCATCAAAATAATTATAAGAGATATTCAACGATAATCACTTTTTATTAACAATACCAATGTTGATCCAAAAAGTCTCAAAAGTCAATGAGAGGTTTTTCATCAATAATAGTGTATATGCCATTTGACTCATCCATCATTCTGCACTATTCACTGATTATATCAACAATTTCAATATATTCAAACAATCAATTGAGGTTTTATTTGAAAATCCGATATATCTGTTATCAAATATATTGTGAAATTTGACGCGCGCTATTCAATTTCATATTCCTGACCTTGTATATTCACTACACTCATGCATGCCATAACGGAAAGATATAACCCACTTTCTAATCATCCATTCATTAACACCAAGGAAATTTGAAAACATAGATTTGCAGACTTGTATTCCATGATATCCTTGTTTTAAATGATAAAAAAATGTGAGTAGCCTTCTGAAATGATCTTTGGCAGATCTTTTAGCTTTATCTTCATGCATGATTGAAATATTATCCTCATATCTCAGGACATGGGCCAGAACTTCCCAAAACTCAATTTGCGAGAATTTTCTGTAAAATTTCTTCGAAACCTGTCTTTAACTCTCCACACAAAAGCGATTGACATGTGTATAGAAGTTTTCGATATTCATCTTTTCTTTGTAATCATAATTATTCAGTGGAAAAGTTTCAGTCCTTGAGGAATCCAATTGAGATAAAATATTTTTTTAATCACTCGGAACGTTTTGAGCATCAAATGTGTTCATCATCAACTGTATAAAAATTTTGACAACTTAACAATCATAACAGATTAAAAATATGAAAAAAACTTCTTGCCATTAAGTACACAAAATAATTAAATTACTTAAAATTTTTCCTTCATTATAGTGTTATAATCCATGAAGTTGAAAATGCACGTAATGAACAAATTGAACAAAATGTGAAATCTACGAGAATGAACCAAGTTCTCATCTTGAAAGTTGGCGAATAACTGAATAAATTAACAACCAATGTACTGGACGTTCAACAAAAACATCAAAATTAAGTATAATGACTCGTACAACAATCTATGTTGTTTTTTGTTGACCTTATCTATAATCGCCGCATTTTATTATCAAAAATGTGACCAGTTTCGATGGTATGGTTTGTCAATGCGCTATGATATATGTTACAAGACTAACAGTGGTAATTATGTTGAAAAGAAGTAACACCGACTTATTGAAAGATAAAACAATAATTTAACGGAAATTACGGTGGTTGTAGGGCAGAAACACTCCAGGAGAATAGTTTCATTTAGATGTTATTTTTATTTAAAGTTCAATATTTCGTAACAATTTTGTTACTTCATCAGGGATACTGAAAACGTACATAAATTTCTTTTTATAATTATACAAAAATAAATTTTGAAAACAACTTACAAATAGTTATAACAAGGAATAAAATTGTAAAATTTTTTGAAACAGTTGAAAAATTTCCATTGTTAATAGTCTTTGTAACACACATTTATTACGTGACTAACTATGTTAACACAAACTCAATTCAAAGGATAACATATTCGATTTTTTGCTCCGAAGCCTCCTGTACTCAACGTATCTTTTATAACAGTTCAGAAATCTTCGGTAAGACTCGGACTATTGGAATATCAAGCTACCACTAACTGTTTTTCTTTCGTTTGGACTGAACAATTCAGTCCAGAGAGGCTCAGTTGTTTGTTCGCATCATAGGAGTTTGCATGATATTGCTCCATTCAAGAATTTTGTTTGAAATATTAAGGAAGGTATCCATATTAAAATTAGAAATAGGTGACTCATCGTATATCCAACACATCGATCCATTTGCTATCGATTTAGAAGAATTTTAAAATCCAGAAACAAATGTATCATAAAAGATATTTCCGATTTTCAAAACGGTTATTGAAAATTTTACTAGCTACAAAGCTAATGACCGATAGGATCTGAATAATAATGTTGAATCTCGAATTACTGAAAATCTTATGAAATTGTTTTCCAGGATGACTGTATATAATGGTGCATTTTTCAAATTTTGACTCTATTGCTGCAGTGCCGGCTGTTGACACTATCGTCATGGTCACAACTTTTGAATAAATAACCCAAAGGTATTAAAAAATTGGTCCAGAATTCACAGATGCTTGACGATTAGTTTTTTTTTGTCAAGGTGATTATTTATCTCTTAGGTTTTGATACATACATATATTTTTTTACTCATAGTTTTTCATTATCTGTAATATATTTGTATATAAATCAATTGAAAATACAATGATGTTTTATTAATCACTAATTATCTACAAGTTCTTTGAATAAATAATGATCAAATAGGTGATATGCAACGTTTTATTGTTACCATATAGCATTATGATGTTCTATATTATTTATTTTATTATTATTTACTTCTTGAGGAATTTTCAGGTATTGGCTTGATCATAAAGTGATGTTGAATTTAAGTCATAGTATGACGTCAAAATTTGGTCATAATGTGACGTCAAACTTAGGTCATAATTTGACGTCAAACTTAAGTCATAATATGACGTCAAACTTAGGTCATAATATGACGTCAAACTTACGTCATAATATAGATTACACACATTGACGTCTTGCTGACGCGATTATAACCAAAAATGTGACGTCATATTTGGTCATAATTGTTACTTGGACCTGAAATGATAGCATGGGAATGCTCTTTTAAAAAACATTTATCTAGAGTATTCATCAGGCGAGGATAGTCAAATGCACAATTGTGAGCAGTTAAAATGCACCTTCAATGAAGCAAGCTGTGAAGTACAAGCTTACCACGAACTAACCGTGG
This sequence comes from Dromius quadrimaculatus, assembly GCA_963989225.1. Classification (NCBI taxonomy): domain Eukaryota; kingdom Metazoa; phylum Arthropoda; class Insecta; order Coleoptera; family Carabidae; genus Dromius; species Dromius quadrimaculatus. The sequence goes on along the minus strand of OZ022328.1, from coordinate 42,427,528 downwards.
ACTTTACTTGCTTCTTCAGATATCGTTTGTGTCGGCTTGGAATAAAGAGAAAACTCATATTGGTCGTGCTTCGCAGTTATTTGGAGAATATCTGAAGTTTTGGAGAAACTACCAGATTCGAGATCAAAAAGCACAAATATTGGTTCGTTGCAATCTTGTATAGTTGCAATGGGAGTAAATCACGTAGTCCAATATCGCTCTCATATGTATTACCTTTTTTGGCTTCATGTTTATTTTTCAAAGCAGTATTACTTTTCTCTAATGCAATTTTTTTACACTTGGAAGCTCGACTCACAGAATTGGCGTATTTTTGATGATTGAAGGCGTCAAGTAACACAATACAATACTTTTCTCGGTGCATCCCAGATGAAATTTTTAAATTAATCGTTAACTCATTAATATATTTTTCCCCTAAATTCTTTTTACTAATTGCACATGCAACTCTTCCGTCTCCTACAGCTGATTTACTATAGAGCCGAGTTTCTGGAGCTTTACTAACAATTATTGCATCAAAGCTTTCATTAGGATTGCTGGAAGCTCCACTCACAAATTGACCAGACATCTGTGCTAAATTATCAAATATATGTTTTAAGGCCTGGAATAAATTACCATCTTTAAGACCATCACCAATATTCATGTGCTGATAATTTTGTGGATTAGATTTGTAACTGCACCAGTCCCCATAGTCATTATGATGATTGAAAGCATGAAATAGTATATTGTGTGGCTAGGGACGAAACAAGACGATTTCAGCTGAGGGGGAGTGTTGCTTGCCATGCGAAGCGAGAGCCGGCATCACCTTTGGTTGAAATCGTGTTTTGTCCCGTGCCACACATTGTATTTTCCATATTACCTGCATTGAAATTTGTCATTAGATTGTCTTAAGTCAAAAGCACAGCCGCTCCCAAGTAACAATGACCGACCGTCGACCAAAATGTGACGTCGCACAAATGACGTGGAACTCACGTAACATGTCAAGTCTAATTGTGGTCATGAATTGACGTCAAAAAATGATGTCACATAATGTTCAACTCACCTTTATAATCTCACGTTATGTTTCAGCGTTATAGGAAATCATACTTATTCTATATATTTTGATTCGTTAGTCATATCTTTACTAACTTGTACTAAGTACGTTCCATGAACCTCCATCGCTGACTGACGCTACGATTTAAAAGTTAGTGTTTGTATGTATTGAAGTTATTATTTCTTTAATCAAATTTTCTATATTGATCTGGGGCAGTGCGGGTAAAATAATACGCGACAGGTTGTTTCCACTTTTTCACTATGCCACGCAACATGAAAACCAAAGCATGGTCACTAATTTTTGGACTGTCATTACACTTGTCAGTCTATCAATATGCCACTCAGAATTCTCTTGAATGAAGCTTAAACTTTTGCTAATTTCCATTTCGTTGAAAACAATACAACAATATGTGTCTTTATCATTGAAAGTGTGCGACATATGGTCTAAGTAATTCAAAAATTCGGGATTAATGCCAGGTTTGAGTATGCATAAATTTAAGGTACGTTGCAAAGTTCTAACTGAAGGAAACTGAATGAGTTTCTCTAAGAAACGAAAACAACAAGGGCTATGTTTGTGAATACCTATTTGCTTCACATCCACATTATTTTCGTCTTCGACATTAGGAAATACGAATAAGTCCTTCTATCCTTTATGTGGTCGGAGGCAACTGACAATATATTTTTTCTTTAATCTTTTCACTTGAGCAACAAATGCTTTCGTTGTTTCCTTTTTGGCTTATCTCTTGAATATGAAATTCACCAAGATAAAACAGCCTTCTTCTATATTATAACCGGTTGCAGGCATTTTGACATCAGACTTTTTTTGTTTCGAAGTTTCTTCATCACTTTTATTTACATTACCTTCTGACTCGTCAGAGGTTATATCATATTTTGCAGAGCTCGGTCCAAGGTAGAAATGCTCGGAGCAATATTCTTCATCAAGTCGTTGAGAGAAACAGATTGTCCGGCAGGAACATTAACTTCAGACTTTTTCTTGGGTCTTGTAATCGTTCCTTCGGGAACAGCAACAATACCGCTCATAACTTTGGTAAATGAGTCCAGCATGTCATTTTGGTTGCCTGAATTCTGCTAGTTCTGCCTAATTTTGCGTAGAACCGGCTCAGAGTCACAAGGGATAATTCCAGCTGCACGAAACCTCGACCTTACATTCGTCGAAATGTGATCTTGCGACCTTTCAAGAAGTTTTCTAAGCAAGGAAGGGAACACAGTTTTGGGTAGCACTCCTCTATTGCTTCTTTTCCACTCGGTTAACACATTCCTCCACACTCGTTTTTGTGGCCCGAAGACTGCTACATCCAGTGGCTGACATAGGTGAGTTGAGTTCTTGGGCAAAAACATAAAGTGAATATTGTTTTCCATACAGGTTTTTATAACGTTGTAAGAGAGGTGACTTGCCAGGTTGTCACCTATCAATATTTTCTTCCCCTGTTTTTTTTTTCAAAAAGGAAGAGCGGTTTCATAAACCAATCTTCAAAAGTCGTAGGGTCAAACCAACCACTTTTTGTTTGGTTGTATTGCGAATTCACTGAGCCTTCCTGCATTCACTTAGGAAAAACGTTTTTGCTTTTATACACGACGTACGGTGCTGATACTGTTCCATCTCCGGCTGCGACAAACATGACTGATGTGGAGGATTTTGACGAATCCATAATTATATGAGCATGTTTCTTACCTCGACGACTGAACACTTTTTTCTTGCCAAGATCATCTGTTTGACTGGTTTCGTCGTGATTTATAATATTTTCCGGCGGCACCTCCAAGATAGGTCCACTCAAGTGTTCGAAATATTCGTTTGTCACGTCAATGGTCAAAACAGCTCTAACTCGTTTCAAATTTTCAAAGTTTCTAACTGATAAATTGTGGTTCCCACCCATAAAATGTTGAATTCAGTCATCGCCCGGTTCATTGTCTTTAAAGAAAGGAATGTTTACTCTTTTCTTATTCAAATAGTACTGCACAAATTCTTTAATAGTTTGCCTCTCGAAAGGATATCCATAGGATCCTGCAGTAATCATAGCATCAACCAACCAGTGTTCTTCAGTTACGGACAAAACAGTTAGTCGACCAAGCCTGTCAGAATGTTGCCCCCTATATTTGTCAAAGAGCGTGCTCTTTGGAACGGAGAACCTCTCTGAAGCTTATTTGAACGAATATTCCCTTTCTACTACTACCCTCAAAGCATCTTCCATATTTTGTAGTAGATAATTTTGCATGTAGGCAGTCCCAAGCTTGAGTTTGTGTTTTGTTGGCATATTCTGATACAACCCCTACAAAGCAACTTTCTTTTATCATCGGTTGCTGATCATGCCATTGAGTTTTTGCACGACATCAAGTTTGAAGAAACAAGAGTAATTGCAAGATGCTCATCCATTCATGGTTGATTGATCAGAGAAGCGATTGAAACAATTAAAGATCCGAATAATTTCAAGCATACTGATGGTTTTAAGTTGGCAAATGTTTGGCTTCCAATAATCAATAACAGACATACATAATTTGTGAAATAATTATTTGGTCCTTATTATTATTACTTTCATGTACATAATTGAAACTCAGTTTTGTAAAAAAAATGTTATGACATGTTTGGACTTTGGAACTGTGTGCGTCCGCAAGAACGGGACATCGGCCCTTTATGTCTTATTAATTAATTCATTTTTGACTATAATAATTGTCAAGGCTCATATTATTTTATTCATTTGTAATAGTTATACATGATTTGTGAAATATTTGTCTTGACACTTGTTTTTGTTAAAGGCCTATTGCGTATCTTCAAATTTCGACGGAAGCGCCGCATATTATTCAAAAATCATGACTTCGAGGTGTGATGTCACCTGTTAATGTTTTGAAATATGTCAATCTGCTTCAAAATCAAAATGAAATCCATGACGTACCATCTGTATTCCTAATAATAATATTGTATTTAATTTATGACAACATTTGTAGACAAAAATATTCTAAAAGAAGCAAATCAACCATAGTCATTATTAATCTTTATTGTCTATGTGACTCTTCTAAAGGTAATCAATTACAGTTAGATTTATAATGCCTTATATACGTACAGAATTTGAGCGAAATCCATAGGAGAAATAGATTTTTTCATCTTGCTTATTTTTTTGGTGCTTTCAGTAAAGGATTCTGAGATGAATTCATGTGACTGTTCAGTCAATTAACAAACTTATCTAAGTGGTATTTATTGAGTTTCTCTACTGTCATAATATTTAACTTGTCTCAAAGATGGTTGATAATGAGAATTGAATGATATCTAATACATTTTTATAGAATATTGCATAAAATCACACTCGTTTTACTGCTGTTATCCACATTTCTCTTTGTTCCGCTTCATATAATCTCTTCTCGGAGACCTATCAAAATTAGTTCTGGGCTGTTTGCTTTAGTATTAGTACATCCAACAACACATTAACTTCTAATGAATGATTTATACTCATGATTATCGAATAATATGACATACAAAAATGACGCTTGACAGTTTGACGTTTTTGACAGCTCACCTCGTAGATGTAAAATATAACCGATAGAGCGGAGCCACTGAGGATACGCAATAGGCGTATATTCATGTAGATGTAGATTTTTGAAATTCAGTTTTTCTGTTAAAAGAATATTTTTATACAAACACTATTAAAAGTTCGACTTTTAATGGCTGCTTAGCGTATTAAAAATAACAATTTATATTATTGTTATCACTTTTAACACGTTACCATTAGCGACGTGTTAAAAGTGATTCACTTTTAACACTAATGTATAATGTTCACTTAATCTTGATTGTTCTTCATTTTCATCATAGTTTTCTACATACAGAGTGATTCGACCACAACTTGGATTTCTCCTCAAGTACGCCAAAAAAACAGTCTCATAATATTTACTGAAAACATTTTTATCTTCGCACCATTTTAAAAAACGTCCGTAGGCGATCTCGTACTGTTGCCTCGACTTTGAAGGTAATAGATAATGAGCAGTTCTAGTAGCTGCTCCCTAAATTTCAGCTGGAATTACTTTATTTTCTTGACTATACATTTTATTCAAAATATATGTCAAACTGTGTAAATAACAACAAAACATTGGTTGCTATCAAGGAGTATATGGTTGCTATATAAATGAGAGTTTATCTAATACGCTATGTCAGTAGTGTTGTGCCCTTTTATTTTTGACGAAAAGGACACGAGTGTATCGGTATGAGAAAATAAGGGATTTCAGGTGTAGGTCCGTCGTGAATAATACAACTGAATGTATTTAATGGTTTATATTACGCTATATGTGTACACTTTACTACTCTTTAACAATTATTAAATAAACATGAATTTCAATTGGATAGATAACTGAATGTTGAAGTTTATTGGTTGATGGTTGAGTGAATACTGTCTATTTTCGTACTACAAGAAGCTACGGAGATGACTTTGTATGAGAATCGCTGAAAGTCCAAGTCCCAGACAGTCATGCGGCACTATCCATCCGTAATATTAAACGAATACTGACGAGGCTCTCAACACCTCCCCCCTTAACATAAGGGTCGATACCCTAACAAATAACTTCGGGTATCGGCACTTATCAATTAGACAGATGGTTTAGTTCTCAAACTCGTAGATGTGGACGCAGCCACATTAATTAAATCTGTTTCTGATCTAGTAAGCCTAGGCAATTCAACTGCCTCATTACGAATCTGCTTATTTTTGAAATATTTGACAATAAAAACTTTAATAAGATGAAAACTAATGAGGCTAATTATGACAAATGAAATACTATAATTGAATAAAATATTGTAATCAGTTTTTCCTTCATTTTCTATTCCATTCCTGACATTATTATATATCAATTCTAAATCCGATAATTTTTCTCCAATCATACCCAATTCATGAAAATTATTCATAATCTTATTACTAGAAAACAATATAGAGGCATTATCTCTTGAAATGGAATTATATTTTCTAACAATGTCTACATTAATTGAATCGGTAACATTATATTTTGGTGAATAGTCGAATGAAATAACAGAAGTGAATTTTCTATTACTGATTAATTCCATTTCAACAGTATAAGCAATACAATTATCTAAAAAAATAAATATTCCAGTGCCAGGCAATAACTTATAACTAAACAATTCCTTATATTGACATTTAATTTGAATTTCCTCAATCTTTCGAACTACATACAGCCAACTATTACTTCTAGATAAAGAATGCCACATATTTTGATTTATATTGATTGACTTCACATTACATGAACTAGGAATAATGTTTTCTGAATTATATAATTCTATTTCACATGACTTATATAAATGTGAAAGATAAAGGGGCTGTTTGAGGAAACATATTTTGAAGTAGATTGTTTGTTTACATTTGAAATAATCAAAATCATTTAATGAAGTAAATCTTTGCTTGTTACCTTCTATCAACATATGCTTATTTATTACTTAAACATAAACATAAGAATTGTTTGAAACGAATACTGGTAAAGGTATCAATTGAAATCCTTCAAATATCTTATTATCTACAATAGGAATCTCTACAATATATACTAGTTTATTGTCTTTGATATACACTTTAATATTTGATATTGAATTCAACAGATCATGCATATCGTTCAAATGTATATTAAAAGGGAATTCTGAATCCGTTGGAAGAAAATTTCGAACTCGTTTCAATTCATTTACTATTTGTAGGGGTGGTAAAACGCGAGGGTGAACTATACCTACTTTGGAAAATAAAATTACATCAATCAATACTTCAATTTCCGTTTCATATTCTTGGATTGAAAAATTCAAGGAAAATAAATTATTCATAATAAATAAATTCAATCTACTCTTTAAAACATCTCTATTCAAATCTTTTAATGATATTCGTAAATCTGTTATCTCATTCAACAATTTATTTTCATTTTGACGTAAATTACTGATGGAGGTATTAACTGCAATAATGGTTGATTCTACAATATTTATCTGTTGACGCGCTAAAGATAAAAAGTTCTCTTCATTTTTTGTAAATTTATTAATCTTGTCATTAAAATACTCTTCATCTTCACTGTCCATTGTACCAAAAAGAGTTTTTGAAAGTTTACCCACAAAATTAAATAAACCTCGTTTTCTACGCTCATGATCTTGATGGGCAACTAAACTCAACAATTCTGATCTCTTTGTTTTGATATTTGATACTACAGGTTGGATAAGCTGATAAAATTGTTTACACGGGCTTTTGGTTTCATTTTTGTATACAGTACCGCAAATATCCTATCCTTGATCATAAAATTCATAAATTAGGCTAATTCTATAATAAAAATATTCTAAATCTATGAAAGTTATTAGATTCCAATACTTAGAATAAACTCTAACATTACCTAACGCTCCAAAATATATACCTGGAGCATTTTCAAATTTCGAATCGGACAATAAAGAAAGGCTTGCTACCAGTACAGGGAATCTGTAAACAAAATTTAAGAATGAATTAATGTATTTACTCGTTCAATATAATAACTTCATTCTTATGAATTTTATATGGCTTTTTATTTCTTTCAATAATGATATTTTCTGTATCATCCAAAACTTCCAATACTACAAATGGGCCTAACCATTTTTGTTCTAATTTATTCTTGGATAAATGATTTTTTATCAATACTTTATCATTCGAGTGGATTGTTTTAGAATGAATGTTTCTATCATATAATTCTTTAGATTTTTAATAAGGGAATAGGGAAACCCAAGTGTGACTAATAATAGGAATTGGTGAGGGCTTTTTTCTAATAAAAAAAACCATAAAATTCTTGATCACACTGTTCTCTAAATTTTATTTAGTAACCGGTTTCGATCACTGGGTGATCATCCTCAGACTACCGGAGAGACTACAATGGGAGGAAATAAAATGTAAAACAAACAAACATATAAACAGGTAGAAATTTTAACAAATCAAAAAAATATAAAAAGGTAACTTACACAATAAAATTACAGGAGCTTCACAAAAGAAAACGGCGTCAAGTAGCCCGCTAGTGCCATGTTAATGAAACAATGTAAATGATAATGAATAAATGTAAAAAAGCGGTAAAAAGCACCAAAAAAATTGTAAAATTATATAAAAAGATATATCCAAACTGTTCAACAAAATCCAAACTACTACTGAAAAAAACTGAAAAAAACTCGAAAACTATTCAAAAAGTCTCGTAAGAACTAGTTATGTAACCCGCGAATTAAATTAAAAGATTTAAAAGTGGGGTGTGTCTAAGGTTCGTTTGGTCATTCAAACATTGAAAAAACAATTTGAGATTCAGTCTATCTTTTACTGGTAATATTAGCTACAAAGTTAGGAATTTGTTCGCTAGATACAATGTTGACATTGCTTTCAAGCATTTGACATGATGAAAAAAGAGATCTGTCAAAAAGTGGACAAACCGGAATTAGTGGCGCAATCTGGCGTTTATAAGTTGAATGCGACACGTTACATTGGAAAGACTGGTCGGAAATTTGCAACGAGATTCAAAGAACATGCGCGCGCAGTAAAATTTCAAAACAGTCAATCAAGTTTTGCTGATCATTTAATTGAAAGCGGACACGATTTTGGTATTACTAAAAATTCTGAAATTTTACACATACAAAAAAATGACAAAATTCTTGATTTCCTGGAAAACTTAGAGATTAAGAAGTCTTTAAAAAACCATGCCGATTTTAGTTTGAATGACCAAACGAACCTTAGACACACCCCACTTTTAAATCTTTTAATTTAATTCGCGGGTTACATAACTAGTTCTTACGAGACTTTCTGAATAGTTTTCGAGTTTTTTCAGTTTTTTTCAGTAGTAGTTTGGATTTTGTTGAACAGTTTGGATATATCTTTTTATATCATTTTACATTTTTTTTGGTGCTTTTTACCGCTTTTTTACATTTATTCATTATCATTTACATTGTTTCATTAACATGGCACTAGCGGGCTACTTGACGCCGTTTTCTTTTGTGAAGCTCCTGTAATTTTATTGTGTAAGTTACCTCTTTATATTTTTTTGATTTGTTAAAATTTCTACCTGTTTATATGGTTGTTTGTTTTACGTTTTATTTCCTCCCATTGTAGTCTCTCCGGTAGTCTGAGGATGATCACCCAGTGATCGAAACCGGTTACTAAATAAAATTTAGAGAACAGTGTGATCAAGAATTTTATGGTTTTCTTATTAAAAAAAAGCCCTCACAATTCCTTTAGATTTTTCTTTATTTTTTAATAAATTCTCTCTCGCTATCTTACTGACAAATTTGAAAGTCTCCTTCAATTGTTCATGATAATCTCCAAAATTATAATTATTAGTCGGGTTTGCATTTTTAAATGGCAAACTCATTTCTCGTCCGAACACTAATTCAAACGAATGTTTCTTTCCTTTATCAGTTAATACTGAATCAGGAGTTCCATATTGGCAAACCATGAACTGAACAAAATTTTTTGCCACGGTTTCCGCTAGTTGATCGGGCATCGGCACCGCAATTGAATATTTAGTTAAATCATCTTGCATCGTTAATATATATTGATTACAACTGGAAGATATAGGAAGTGGACCCACAACGTCCAAAAATAATTTTTGGGAGGGGTAATTTGAAGTAGTGGTAATCAACATAGGATTTTTTATATTCTTATTCTTTGCTTCATTCTTTTGACATTGCTCGCAATTTTTCACATATATCTGCACTTCATTTTAAAATTTTTCCAATTGAACTGTCTCTTTAATTTCTTTACCATGCGTTTTACACCGCAGTGTCCACCGACCTTAGAATTGTGATAGTCAGCAAATAATTTAAGCTTTTCTTCCTCTGTTACTTTATAATATTTATGTAGAATCAATTTTACATTAGAATCCTCAAAAATTAATTTTATTAAAGCTCTAATTCCATTCCAGGTGCAGGTCATTACCATAAGCGATTTTTGGGAAATGAAGCTCCACTATATTCTCTATTTCACAAAATAACTTTAATGTTTTGAGACATGAAATAATTGCTTTTTCTGTTGGCTTTTCGAAATGATTCAACTTTGTTATCAGAAAAATGAAATTAAATTCATCATTCTTAACGCAAACTATTTCATAATCGGGATTATTATCTAAAATAGTTTTAATTTTTTGCTTAATATCAGGATATAATCTAATTGTTTCAAGAGCTAAGCCAGCATTCATTTTTAAATCACGTGAAATACATTGACCTATTGTTGATTCACGTGGACTATCGAAGATATTTAAATCTGTTGATTCTGCGTTTATTTTATAGATTCTACTTAAGGCGTCCGCGTTAACATTAATTTTTCCCGCTTTATGATTAATTTTATAATTATATTCTTCTAATTTGATACGCCACCGCATGAGTCTCAGGGTCTTTAACATTGGATATCCAGGTCAGGGGTTTATGGTCAGTGACAATAAGAAATTGACGGCCGTATAGGTACGGACGGAAATGATTAATCGACCAGACTATCGCCAACAACTCCTTTTCCGTAGTTGTATAATTTTGCACGGCTTTATTTAATGTACGGCTTGCATAAGCGATCGGCCTATCTTCGCCGATTTTACCTTGGGATAAAATAGCACCGATTGCTTTATTGACGCATCTGTAATTAAAACAAACTCTTCACTAAAATCGGGATATTGTAATGAAGGCGCAGAAGTTAATAGTGTTTTAAGCTTTTCAAATGATTCCTGATGATTTGCATTCCACGACGACCAATTATTCTTTATAAGTAAATCTGTTGATGGCTTGGCTATTTGACTGAAATTCTTAATAAATTTGCGATAATATCCGCAAAGTACAAGAAAAGATTTCACATCCTTTGGATTTTTAGGGATAGGAAATTCAATAACGGATTGTATTTTTGACGGATCGGGTTTAATACCCTCCTCCATAATCATATGGCCTAAGTAGTTGACCTCCTTACACAGAAAGTCACATTTATCTACTTGTAACTTGAGATTATATTTACGTAATGACTTCATTACATCTTGCAGTCTATCATTGTGCTCTTTTAGGGTAGATCCATAAATGACGATATCATCAAGATAGACAGAACATTTAGAACCCTGCAATCCGGTAAGTACCGAGTTCATCAAACTTTGAAACGTACTCGGCGCTCCTTTCAACCCAAACGGCATCCGAACGAATTCATAATGACCCATCGAAGTTGAGAAGGCGGTTTTAGGTCTGTCTTCAGGATTCATTTTGACTTGATGGTACCCCGAGGCTAAGTCTAAGGTACTGAAATATTTGGAATTTCCCAACTGATCTAGAATCTCAGTTATATTTGGTATGGGAAATACAGTGCCCGTGGTAATTTCATTTAATTTTCTGGAATCCACAACAACATGAAATTTTTTCTGCCCGGAAGCATCTGGCTTTTTCGGAACTACAAGAAGAGGAGCATTGTAGGGAGAAATACTTTTTGTTATAACACCATCTTTTTCCATTTTATCTATTTGATTCTGTATTTCGATTCTCTGAGATTCTGGTAAATGATAAGGACGAATATTTATTGGAGGTGAATCTTCGGGAATTTTTATAGAATGTTTTATAAGATCAGTACACGTCAAAGGTTCATCCGGATGATGAAAGATATCTGAAAATTCTTTGCAGATTGTTAACAATTATTCACGTTCCTTTTTGTTTAAATGATCAGTCCGCACTGATTTATTAATGAATGATAAACGGTCCACGTCTATCTCGGCTTGATTAACTGTATATACTTGCTTTGTATCGTTTACTTCTGGGAATAAATTCTCCTCTTAATTTATAAAATTAATATTCAATTCTGTTTAAATCTTATTGAGTTAAAGTGATAGGATCCTCTGTTGGATTTAAAATAGGAAATTTTATTCCTTTATTCATATTTGAATATGTGAGACAATTATTCACAATCACATTTTTCATTTGAATTGCACTTGTAACATAAAAACATTCAGATTGCGCTACATTCATAGAAACGACAGTTTCTGCGCGAGGTGCAAGAATAACAGGGTCGGACTTGGAGGATTTGTGACAATTCATATTATTATTACTTAAATATACCGAATGGGAGACAGTTTTTTCTCCAATAATTTGTTCAGCGAGATTAATAATGACCTTATTCTTAATGATATAAGGTTTACCAAGGATTCCGTCTTTCTTAAGAGGGAAATGAGAGGGAACTAAATGAAATATGGTTGGTTCATGATTATTTGCAAGGAAAATATCTACTGTCCCGAGAGTTGAGATAGGATTAGGATTTATACCTGATAAACTTATAATGTGATCTGGATTGTATATTAATTTGTCATCGATATTGGTGACCTTTAAAATATCAACGTCCGACGCGGTATCCACTAAAAAATCAAATTTATGATGCAAAGAATTGTAACTTGGAATTGTTACGGAATTATCATGCAAACTTCTAACTTTCAATATCTCGTTTCGAGAAGAAATCATTTTTATATTTTGAATAGTAGGCTTATTAGAATTATTATCATTCTGATGTTGATTTCGCGGAAATGAACTTGGATTATGGTTATTTGTACTACGCGAATTATTGCGTTGTCTTTTATAACACTCATCAATTGAATGGCCGGGTATTTTGCAATAGCGGCAAATTAAAACATTTGATTCTCTCTTAATTTGTTGATTGTTAAAGGTATTTTGAGAAGATGATGCCTGATTATATCTAGGAGAGGGAAAATAATTGGGATTTCTCTGTTTTGGCTGGTATTGGAACGATTTGTTCGGATTCAAAGAATGCATGGACTTATTTGACTGAAGAAGACGTTCTTCTTCCAAAGCACGAGAGCAACATTCTTCAATGGTTCTATAATCTCGCGATTTTACATATACTTTTAATGGATGTTGAAACCCTTCAATGTACTGAGTTATTGTTTGTTCTTTCAATACTTCTGTGATTTTAATACTTTGAGCTTGAGTTTTGTCTTTACATAATATTTCTAGCATAGCATGATATAAATTCTCCATACGGTTTGTATAACTTTGCACGGTTTCATTCGGTTTTTGCGAACATCTGTTAAATTCCATTTGAACATCTGAGAGAGTTCTTTGACTTTTTATTCCATCTCTAAGGATTCTCTTCAAATCATCCCATGAATTTATTGTTCTAAATTTTGTAAGATTAAATGCTTTTCCCCTTAATTTAGTTATAATGCCTCTTACTAAAATGGGTACAATTTCTTCAGCTATATTTTCCATGACAAAATTACATGACTGTTCGAAAACTGCAAGTTCATCAAGATTGCTACCATCAAAACTTGGTATAAGTTTTAAACCGGTTTCAAGAGAAATATTGTGAGCCATATTTATACTTATATTCTCAATATTCTCGTTATTTTCAGTATAATGATTGTTTACAAATTCGTTAAAAGAATTCAGATAATAACTTGGTAATAAATGAAGCCTATCTAAATCGTTGAGTGAAGAAGTGAAACGAGCGTGCATTAGATTTGCTGAATTTTACAAAATGGATTTATTTAACTTACGGTTAGAGTGTATTGTGTAGCACTTTCACTAAACACTTACATAAACACACAAAACAGCTTCATTGCAGTATGTAGACGACAGTGGTGATGAAATCTGGTCCTTAAAATCCTGGAACGATCGTTGAGTTTTGGGCTGGTCCGGTACTGCTTCTGGCTCGACACTCTGGAACGGCTCTATCGGCTGACTCGAACACTTTGCTCCTGCACTTAATTGATCGACGCTAACAAATTTTCTCGAGTTCGATCCCAATCGCTGCCACCAGTTTTATGTTGTGCCCTTTTATCTTTGACAAAAAGGACACGAGTGTGAATTAGGGATTTCAGGTGTAGGTCCGTCGTGAATAATACAACTGAATGTATTTAATGGTTTATATTACGCAAGTTACATCTTGTAACCAGCTTACTTTACTAGAAATAGGAAACCATATCCTGTTGATAACAAAATGTTATATATGAGACTTTTTTATGTGAAAACACATAGTTGTAGTTATGATTGTAAAGAACACTCGTCAATAAACTCCAACCTGTAACTTTGTTCTTTTTTGAAAACTCATTCTTCTGATCAACGAACAAAACTGGCGCAGTCGGTGGGATTCTCGAAATTGAACGTATCGAACGAGCAATTTTCGTGTTAACGATTAATCGAGAAACGGTCGGTTCGGTAGTGAACGGTAGAAGCAGATCGAGAGCATATCGATTTCCACACCTAAGTCACACCTGCCGCCCACAAGAACAACAGTTCGTCAGAAGGTGAGGAAGAAAGAAGAAATTACAACACTGGTCGAGGACAAGCATCGCCGAAGCCAGCTAGCAGTAGGAAGACCTGGGGGAAGAACCAAATCGTCAGAACCTATAGGCACTAGGTTGAGAATGAAAACAACACTTTTAATGTAAGTTGCTCGTCTCCTCACATCCAAATGACAAGATAAAATCCAAAAATTCATTATAATAGAAGGAATATTATGATTTCACAATTGAAATAATAAATATATAAATTGATGAACGATTTAGAGAATTTATCAGATTTATTGAATAATATAAATATGGCAGACGTGAATATGGCTACAGCAGCACCATCTGTTATTGATTACCAATTGTTACGACTCTATTCAGATTCTATTCCAAGATATGAAGGAAATCCTCATACTTTGAATATATTTATAGATAATTGTCAAAATTTAATTCAGTCATTCACGAGTTCAGATCCAACATTTCACAATTTCTTAATTAGAGCGATTTTAGGTAAATTAACTGGTCGCGCACAACTTTTGATTGGATCCAGAACAGAATTAAGAACCTGGAAAGAAATTAAAACAGCTTTAAGTCTTAGTTTTGGAGATCAAAGAAATATTGATTGTCTAGTTCAAGATTTAATTTCTTTAAAACCACAAAAAAATGAATCACCATATAACTTTGGCATGAGATGTCAAGATGCCCGTAGTTTAATATTTGCAAAATTAAATACTTCACAAATTCCACCCGCTGAAAAATCATCACAAATTAAAAATTACGACGATCTAGCACTCAAAACATATATTAGAGGTTTACCACCAAACATTCAAACAAATGTTAGATCAAGAAATCCTGATTCTTTAGAAAAAGCCATGAACCTTGTCATAGAAGAAGAAAACTTTCTTTATTCAATTCAAAAGCAGAATACTTTAAATTCACAAAGTTCATTCAAACCAACTCAAAGAATGGTACCAACAAGACAAACTGTACCTACGAATGCAACATACATTCCTAACTTGCAACAATTTCCTGCAAATCCAAATCCTCATAGATTTATACAACAACAAAGACCAAATTTGATGCCCATTCGAACTAATGCGTTTTATAAAACAAATAATCAACCAAATTGGCGTCCTACTCATTATGTACAACGTCAGCCTCAAAATAATTTTGGACGTCCCACAAATTTTATGCCATTACAAAGACAGCAGAATTTTCCTCAAAATTTTACTCGTCCTAATCAAAATCAAAGAGAATATACACCAGAACCCATGGATACTACATCTGCCCAATCTAGAATCAAATCACAACAAAAGCCATTTACATCTTCGGCACTTTATAATCAAAATATCAATCAAGAAAATCCTAATATTCATTTTGAAAATCAAAACTATGCAGAAAATTAAACCCATGAGAATTATGCATGTGAACAGCCTGTGTATGACAATTCTGAGACAGACTATAGTTATTCCCACGCTGACTATGACGGATCAAGTTGTACATTTGATAACAGTACATATGACTCTGAGAATTACGAAGGTGAACAAAATTTTCCTTTGGTCCCATGCAATACGAATCAAACTTAATCCAGTTAAATGTATTAAAAGCAAACCTACCCTACATTTATATTCCTGAAATTGACGCAAACTTTTTAATTGATACCGGAAGTACTAAAAGTTTAATGAACCCTGATCTAGCTTACAGATTTTATCAAAATTATATTTTCAATGAGAATTTTAATATTCAAACAGCTCACGATATTTCATTTCACAATGAAGTAGTCGAAACTCCACTTTTTGAAAATTTTAATGTTCCTGAAAGTCATAAATTTTACCTTTTTAAAGTTAGTAATAAATATGATGGACTTATAGGCGTAGATTTATTGAGACAGTTGAACGCAAATGTTAATGTAAACACAAAACAATTACGTACTCCTTTCGCAAATATTCCTATAATATTTGAACCTGACAATGACAAAACATCGCGAGATAATTTTAAAAATTATTCCATTATTATTCCTTCACGAGTTAACATGATAGTAAAAATTCCAGTTAAACAGAAAAACGGCATTGGATTGTTAGAATATACAAACTTTGGAAACGGTATTGAAATGCCTAAAGCAGTAGTAAATGTTTCAAACAATTATGCAATAACTTCAGTAATAAGTATCGAAGAACACCCTGTAAAACTTGATATTCACGAGCCTTTAGATATTGAAATTTTAGATTCCATAGATTCAAATTTTGTTTAAAAAATGGAAATTGATAACGATGAATTAGAAATTGAATACGAAAATTTATTGAAGCAAAATTTGAAAAATATAAGAATAGACCATTGTAACAAAGAAGAAAAAGAATACGATTATAATATAATATATGAAAAAGGTAAATGTAACACCAACGCAGATTGTCTCTCGCGCATTAATATCAATGCAATAGAAAGCGAATCAGTAATTAATAATCCTGGCGAAATAAATACAGACATTGTGGATTATTTACGAAATTTTGTAGAAAATTCAATTCCTGATGAACCACAGCCATCCACTAGTACACAATATTTAAATGAGAATGAAAAAATCAAGAAGAGACCAAAATTCCATATAATTTCTGACATACAAGTTAAACCTCCAAACACAACAAACAATCAACAGAACATTGACACTGCAGAAGTAGATAACAACATCTCAGATTCTGAAAGCGTAACTCAACACTCTACAGCAGGTGATACCAATAATAACGGTATTACAAGTTTAGACGAGATAATAAATAATAAAACAAATCAGATTCTTGTATTTCCAAATTTTTATTCTAAGTGCGATGTTTCTCATGAAAATTATGAAAACCAGAGAATTATAATAGTAAAAATACCCGAAAACAATAATGATAAAATTATATTTGAGTTTTTGAAGAATTTTACAAGTTCAAAAGTTATTTATCATATGTATTTCCACACAGATAAACTTTATAAAGATTTTTCAAGAGTATTTTTAAATCATTTTTCAGAAAAAGGTCCCAAATTAATTAGATGTATAAAACTTTTAAATACAGTAACTGATAAAGAAGAACAAATAATGTTGATAAAAAATCATCATGAAGGAAAGACTAACCATAGAGGTATAAATGAGACCATTGAATATCTAAAGAGAAACTATTACTGGAAACATATAAAATCAACAGTAACAAATTTTATTAACACATGTCACATTTGTCAGAGAGCTAAGTATTCTAGAAAGAAACCTTATTCGCCTCTGATGTTAACCGAAACAGCAACTAGATCCTTTCAAATAGTTCATATAGATGTATTTGCTTTTGATAAGAAAAATTATTTGACCTTAGTAGATGCCTTTACAAAATTTGCGCAAGCAATCTTCATAGAAGGTAAAACAGCGATTCACATAAGTAATGCTTTAATTAAATATTTTGCTTCATTTGGCGTCCCAGAAAATCTAATTTTAGACAATGGAAAAGAATTCAACAATAGCACCGTACAAGAATTTTTAAGATTACACAAAATTAATATTCATTTTACAACACCATATCACCACCAATCCAACGGTATTGTCGAGCGATTCCACTCAACAATTATAGAACATTTAAGAATATTAAGAGAAACTTTTCCGGACGACAAAAGCGATCAAATGAATTATGCAATTATCGGTTGCAATAATTCGATACATAGTTCAACAAATTTTACCCCTTCGAATTAGCTTTCGGTCATACAAAATTGAGAGATACAAATGAACTTTTTATACCAAATTCATTTTATAATGACTATGTTGAAAACCATAACGAGAAATTAAAACATGTTTACGAAGCAGTTTCGAATAAATTGCAAGTTGATAAAGAAAAAGTAGTTTTGAAATCTAATACGCAAGGAGATAAAAATAATGAATTTAAATTAAATCAAATTGTTTTCAAATAGAATCCTTTGCACAGGAATAAGAAAAATTCGAAATTTTTAGGTCCTTATAAAATTACCAAATTGTTAGATAAAAATCGTGTAGAGATTACAAATCAGAATAAGAAAGAGAAAATTGAAATTATTCATATAAAAGAATTGAGGAAACCACCTATTGTTACAGATGTTCGTTCCTCATCGCCACCGCAACATTAGAATTACCCAAATACCATAATTTCAACCAAAATCCTGGCCTTCTTCCTTTAAAACTAGGTCATGCCCAATTACAGACTGACTATTGGACATTTGTACAAATATTTGACATTACTGACATAATGAATGAATTTCATATATTAGAGAGTAAAATAGCAATTATTAAAAACGAGATTGAAAATTCAACATTCAGTCACCATTCTTATCGTATAATTAACATTTTTGAGAATAAAGTTTCAACTCAAAGAAAACAATTGAATCCTAACATAATTAATAGACAGAAACGAGGTTTAATAGACGGCCTAGGCTCAATTATTAAATCCATTACTGGAAATCTTGATCAAAGAGATGCTGAAAGATATGACGATATTATCTCAAAAGTATCAAATAACCAACATAGACTTAAAATACTTTTTAATAATCAAATGACAATTTTACAAACATCAATTCAAAAATTCAATGATAATATCAAAAAGCTTTCAAATAATCAAATTCATTTAAATTCCAAAATAATGGAGCTGGAAACAATTATCAATGATACATGGATAAAGCATGTAGAAATTAATCATAATTCATCTTTACAAACTGTTATATCACAATATATTTCAAGCTTACAAATAATATATGATCTTCTTGAAAAAATTGAAGTTGCCATTACTTTTTCAAAGTCAAACGTACTCCATAATTCTATTATAGAACCATATGAAATTATAACAATAAATAAACAATTAAAAGTTAGTAGATTCCCATTTGAACCCATATTAGATAATTTACTATTGTTTGAAAAAATCACTAATATAAAAAGTTATAGTAAAAGTAATCAGATTATATTTTTATTACAAATTCCAATTGTAGAGATCGAGTATTTTGATTATTATCATTTATATTTTTTGCCTACTCCAAATCATAATTCATTCAGAACCACAATACCACGTTCTAAATTCCTCATTTCCAATGAGCAGACTTATTCCTTCTTTGATTCAAAATGCAAGGAAATCATACCAGAAGAATACTTGTGTCAAGAAATGCATCTTGCCAAGATCTACCAAGACGCCCCTTGTGAGATTCAACTTCTAAGATTCAACGTGAACACAACCAACTGCATTACCATCCCAGCTGTTATTCCGAATATAAAAACCCAGAAGATAGAGAAGAATCAATGGATTATCATCGCCTCATATGGTGTTGTTGCAACTCAAAAATGTGGTAGAGATACGAACAATATTCCCTTAAATGGAACTTATATAATTGAAATAAATAATGAATGTGAAGTGAAAATTAAAGACATGATTTTAAAAGCTTTTCAAAGCACAAAATTTAGTCATATTAATATTAATTTTCCAAATCTGCCTGCAACTATTGATCAAAATAATAAAACATATTTGAATAATAATAAAATCAAACTAGATTCTATTAATTTAGACGAAACCAAGAATTTAATTTCAATAATAAATGACGAAAAAGAAAAATTGAATGAAATCAAAGATACACCCATTTACTATGATAAAACTAGCATATATACAGTTATTTTATATACAATTATCATAATAATTATTTTATGTTGTATTTTGTATTATTTTGTTCAGCAAAGAAAACATAACAGATCACAAGGACAACCCAATGTGGAAATCGAAATGTCTCTGAACTCTGTGGCCAAAACCCCCATAGTTCTCGACTAGGGCTGGAGGAGTTACATCTTGTAACCAGCTTACTTTACTAGAAATAGGAAACCATATCCTGTTGATAACAAAATGTTATATATAAGACTTTTGTATGTGAAAACACATAGTTGTAGTTATGATTGTAAAGAACACTCGTCAATAAACTCCAACCTGTAATTTTGTTCTTTTTAGCGCATTTTTTGTAAAAAAGCGCTATTATATTCACTTTGGCTGTCTGGCTGGCCGGCTGGCTGGCTGGCTGGCTGGCTGGCTGGCGTGACGCTGAGTTTTCAGCAACTATACTATTTACAGACTTGAAACTGGTACCAAATAGAAGCTGCTGTTTCGTAGGTTTGCACAAATTGCTTTAATTCAAGCTTAGTGATTGTGGAAGATTAAATTATTCAATTACTTGTTTGAAGTGAAACAATGCCCATAGATATATATGACATTAGGGATATGGCAACTAAAATTTATTAAAGTAGATAAAAATTTAGTTACAACTTTAGCCGCGTGTGTCACTATTATTATGTACAGTTGTCAAATCTGTCCGGGATTCATTCAATGACTTGTTTGACGCGAATTTGAAGCTTATTAGAATGAATTATTATTATTGGATAAAAATTAGTTTACTTTTGGTGTATCTTTTTCATATAGATTTGATAAAGATCAAATTATCATTTTAAGGTACAGCACTTGACCTCCCGTCAGTCAATAACTAAACAATGAAGATTAAAAGATATTTTTGAGTTTGTACATGCATAAATTATGTACCTAACAAATAGTCAACTTGAAGCAAGTACTAAATGGAAGCTGCTGATTCGTAAGTTTGCCCAAACAGCTTGATTTCAAGCTCTGTAATTGTGAGACATGGTAATTTGTGAAATCTATGAAGTAACAAGCATTCATGAGCTGTAAAAAATGCGCTTTCATCATCTAGATGATTCTTCCATTCTTTAAAAACTCATTCTTCTGATCAACGATCAAAACTCGCTATATGTGTACACTTTACTACTCTTTAACAATTATTAAATAAACATTAATTTCAATTGGATAGATGACTGAATGTTGAAGTTTATTGGTTGATGGTTGAGTGAATGCTGTCTATTTTCATACTACAAGAAGCTTCAGGCGGACACCTGAAGCCGGAGATGACTTTGCATGAGAACCGCTGAAAGTCCAAGTCCCAGACAGTCATGCGACACTATCCATCCGTAATATTAAACGAATACTGACGAGGCTCTCAACAGTAGCGACGAACGCGACTCCATGCGGTAGCAGTTGTAAGCTCTTTACTAATACTGACTAGAGCTGTCAAAACAAATATAAAAGAGCATAAAGCCAAACTGAGTATTTGAGGCAAATAAGTATGGAAAATGCTTTGAATCGGGACAAGGTTCAATTTATTGTGTGTCTGAGTGTTCGCACACACAACTGCGCAATGGTGAACTGAAATTTCATTCATTTCCGAATCGCGAATGGGCGTAAGAAACTGAAAAAGTTATCTTCTCAGTTTGCTTTTATGCAATAGTACATACTATCAATCCTTGCACTCTTATGATATTCATTCAACTGTGCTGGACGATTCCAAATCATTGACTGGTCAGTCTTGAAGCATATACTTTCTGTGTTAATTTATATGCAAACTGCAGCTGTATGTTTGCAGTTGCAACTAATATTAACAATTTTTTGACCTGAATTTACCTGTATTAATAAATTTTTGCAGCAATCATATAAAAAACACAGAGTTATAATTATATTAGCGAACTTTAGAAATGAGCAATTGGTGTTTTTTAAATTGTATAATGTTTGTACAGTATCAATATTGAATTATAGAAACTATATTTCAACAATATTATCATTGATCATGATTGAAGACAAAATATCATTTTCACTTATTTAAATGAATGATGTTTTCGGATAACTCGTATCTGACAAGCAAATATCAAATCATCAGGCATGAATGATGCTGATTCCCTAATGAAGAATTGAAAATACACCAAATCAAGAAGTTCTTATGATAGTCACACAGATTATTTTCAATTTATAAAAATAACTCTTGAATATCAGATGAAGTTATCTAAAATCACGAAAAAAATTAATATTGTTCATCGATTCAATATTCAGACAATAATTAAACAGAGCATACAAGAAGTACACCAGAACGTACGTATTATCATGTCAAGTAGAAAACTATGTTTACACTTATAATAATTTATACATATCTTGACCAATAAATTATACAAATTCAGATTTGTTCTATCACTAAATGTGCTAGGCGTTTCGCACAAAAATCTCACTATCTTCTTCGTTATCTTTAATTTCTTCTTCGTCGCTGACATGGAAACTTTGTACCAATTTTTTCCCTTTGCTCAAACTTTTTCCAAATATAGGTAAATCAACTTTTTGAGACCTGCATCCAAGTACTACTGTCATTGTAACAAACTTTCTGCTAATTCTGAGTGCCAGTTTTGCAAATTACGTGAGTACGTCAAAATTTGTTGATTGTCACGATTTTAAATATATTAGTAAATAGATGCCAAGTGTCGCCACCAGGACGGCACTTGCGCCGCGCACAACGCTGCTGATATAGCGTATATGTCATAATTTGTATGAATTTTTACCAATTTCGCATTATTATCACTATCAATAGTGTTTGTATGAAAAATAGTGTATGATATACGTGTTAAGAGTGATTTTATTTTGTTCCAAAGATTACGCCACTCCGCTGCGCGTCGTGTCTCAAACTTCCTTTGTCACAAAATAGAATGGCATTTTTAACACTTATATCATAAATAACTATTATGACATGTTTGAACCTTGGAACTGTGTGCGTTGTAAAAACGGGACATCGTCCTCATGTGTTATATTAATTAAATCTTTTTCTTTATAATAATTGTCAAGACTCATATCGTTGATTCCTCTGTTGAGGTTTTTACGTGGTTTTTCCCCAGACTTTGGGTAAATTCCAGAGTAATTTTGTTCTTTTTGCACTAAATGTGGAATCCACGTTTTCACATCTAGTTATCTGTATATTTTCAATCTTCATTTTCTAATTATCTAGATACCTTCTTGCCTTATTTATTTTTGTATTATTTTTTCTGAAGAAGACTTTCGGTTAAAGAGTCGAAACGTCAAAAATAAAAATAAATATACACAATTAAAACCAAAAAAGTCTATTTATTAAAGATTTACTTATGACTGTTGCTATGGTTTAATAATGTAGATTTGAAATGTCAAAATTGAATAAGAAATATTTTGTACCATATTACACGATACAAGTTTTCGTCGAGAAAAATAAGTACTACCAACTTATAATTTTTGACGTAACTTCAAAAAATGTGGTTAGAGAGAAAATAAGATAGTAGCACTGATCTCCAAAATAACACTGGATTGGATTAAGACCGCTGAGATGCGTCCTCAATTGAGCGTCGCCATCTTGGCAAGAACTGAGGTTTTGTGACAGATCAACGCGGTGCTGGGCCGCGATATTTAAAAATTAGCTGTTTGGTTTGACGGTATTTTACGTATTTTATTTATCAAACATGATGATGGAGTGCATGTTTTGCGGAAAGAAAGCCGATTCATCAAGAAATTTAACACTGCACAAATAAGTACAACGAAATAACCTGAAGTAACTGTCGTTATGACTGAAATAAGTAAACATTACTTATTTTTATTGCTATGCTATGATGTGAATATTTTCAAGATTTCCATCCGATGAACAATCGTTCTAAAAATGGCTTGAACAAATGGGTTTGCCAAACTTAGAAATAGAAAAGATACACGACTCTGGTAAATGATGTTGTTCCGACTATTTTCAACGAACTATACAAAAACTATAGCGTTAACTGCAAAACCAAAAAAAAATGTTCAAATAGTCACACAATTCTCAATACGATTTACTTAGTGTTCAGATTTATTACAGAAATCGTAAAACTATTTAATGAATTTGATAATTCAGAGCTAAAATGTTTGAAAAAGAGTTTAAATACTGATACTAAAAAGTTAACAAATATTTTGAGCTATTAATGGATATTTTCAAATATTTTAACTATTATAACAATTTTTAAATACTTTTAACTATTATTGATTATTAATGTGTGCATATTGACGTATATTGAGAATAATTTCATCATCTAACTTGCATTATGCTTCGAATCTCATCGAGTATCTCCTTTAAGTATTTTGAATTTGCCGCTGAATCGTGTCAGAAAACCTCAGTTTTACTGTCAAGGTCGCCGTTTAACCGGGGCCGCTTTCAGATGCCAGAATACGGCCTAAACCCAATCCAGTCTTATATAGAGATCAGTGGATAGTAGAGATGACAAGAAATTAATATACCGAGTGCAACTGTATATGAAATTATATTAATACTTTGTCAACACTAAGACTATCATTTGACGCTGGCAACAACAAAATCTCCCTAGAATACTCCAGAATATTGGTGAAAAATAGAGCCAGTTCTATTTCAAAAATAGCTTGGTCAATTATTGGTCAAGAAAAAATTGTGGAAATCTTGGACATATTACACACAACAATAAATTGAACGTCAACTTTTGAAAATTATTGACCATCCATTAAATTGTATCGTGTAATACACGCATTATAAGTACCCTGTATAAGTTTCATAATTTATCAAATAACTCTGTATAACCTCACTTTTTATTACCGGTTCATTAGGGTAGCTGACGGGTTTTCCACCAATCTCAATGCAGCTGACAGTTATTTTTGTAATATCCGCTATTCAAACATAAATCCTATTGATTTTTTAGTTTTATAAAATGACTTTTCTCCGCGTTTTTTTTTACATGTTCCGTATGTTCCTATAGTCAGCTCCACAAAGACGCTAACGACTGACGCTCATTTTTATTATCAACTATAATACTTGAACAATAATTGAGTATAGAAATTGAATTTTCTAAAATCACTTACAAAATAATAACACTACCTCCCGGACTAGGATGTTGAAATTAAGGATTTGAACTTGGTGTTGTATCAGAATGATTACCTGCTATTTTGATATTAATCGACTGAGCCGGAAGTGCACTTTTCTCGAAACTTTTTTCGAATTTTCCGCATAAATCCAGAATGATCAGCCATAGCATATTGAAATTCAGTGTTTGAACTTGTTGTAGCATCAAAATAGTTATCTACTATTTTTGTATCAATCGGCTGAGCCGGAAGTGCATTTTATATGTATAACAGACATTCAGAATTTGTCGTATAAAAAAATCAGTTCAATTGAAATGATAAGGTAGGCAGTGATAATATGTTGTCAATTTTTTGACTTTTTTGATATTGCACATATCAATATATTATTAAAATTATATTAATTATGATCTGAAGTGACAGAAAACTTTATTGAATAAATTTGTGTATATATCAAATAATGTACAAGTAAGTTACGTGATGTTAAGGTCAGATTTTTTTCAAAACAGTTTCCTATGAATCAAATAACAAGTCACGTAATTTCCATAGGAAATTGATCCACATATTTTAGTAAGATACTCAGTTTGATCACTAGAGTAATACTCGATGGTATTTCTACGCCTCCAAATACCCACTAATATGCATCGTTTCTTCTTATAAATACTACGGATGGAATAGTCAATTTAATTCATTCCAATATGGAAACATACAAGTTATTGATAAATTCAATTTGTTTTGTAAGCTATTTAACAATATTATAGTTGTACCTTGTACTAACTACTTGAAAATAGTTTAAATAGATCTTGGAAATTAATACCACTATAAATTTCGTGGAAATAAGTTTATTTTGGAAATTAGGAGAGAGTACAAAGATTCGATGATTGATTGTTGAATATTTGATGCTGTTGTGATGTTGTAAATCTAGTTCGCCTCCACGCAATGATTTAGGGGAAAGACAAAATCTTCCTACGGGAATTCTTTCTTTGGGTCTAGAGAAACCTAGCAAAACCTAGACTTTATAAAGTGGCTTCTCCGCGGCTGCAACTGTAACAAAAAAAAAAAAAAAACAATACATTAGGTTCATAAATAAATAATAATTTGAGTCATAAAAAAATTATTAAACATAGTAAATTATTTATACTCAGGCTCTGCAAGCTGCGGGCTGATCCAATCGTAGTTTTTTGATCATCTTGAGCTTCTTTGCTGCCTCTGAAGTTGCAGGTATCACACTGCATGAGCTCTGCTACTGCTGTGTTGATTATCTGCAGCTGCTGTTGTGTTCTTCAGCTGCTGAGAAAACTATAATACATTCAGAAAAAATAAGAAATTTCTAATATTGTAGTTTTTTTTTATCATTACGTCCTAATGTTGTGGTGTTGGCAATGATCTTAAGAAGAAACTTGGTAGGGAGGTTTGATGAGTTCCAGCGGAGGTTGCTCCCACAATGGTTGCTCCAACGATGGTATTTCAGCTGATACTTGATGATTCTTGGACTGATGCTCGTCCTCTGCGATTGATGCGATCCTTCAACTGCTGCTCCAGGTTCTGAGATCAATAAAAACACATAAATATTAGAACAATTATTATTTAAATATCAGAAAATAATTTGACATTAATTTCAAAAGATTGAACAATTTTTTTCACCTCAGGTACGACCTATGAATCGACAAAAAAAAACGAAAAGATCAGGAACAATTTTTGAATTTTAGAATAATGAATTTTAGGAGTATTTTATAACTCCATGAAACATCATTTTCAACGGTAATATACCGATAGAGAGGTGTATTATCGATATACCAAAGAATTTCACGAAAATACTTTCTGTCTTTTGGGTAATTTCTTACGAGACAAATTTGGGGATTCATAATCTGATAATACCCGAGAGCTTTAGCTCGAAAGATATTATCGTTGATTATAAATCTCTAAATTTGCAGAGTAAAAAATTACCCAATACAAAAAGTAGTCGAGTTAAATTCAAGGTATATGCGATAATACACCGAATCTTGAGGTGTATTTGCAAGGATCATTTCACCAACCATAAAATTTATGAATTGTTATTTTGTTATTATTTTTCAAAAAGCTACTGTGGTACATCGAGTTAGGAGAAAATATAATCGCGATATACCTCGTTACCATGCAAAATCCCTTAATTTCATTGGTTGTTGCTAAGGTGTGTGATATAATCAAAATAATATCTTTGAAATATGAGCATCAATTTTATTTTGAAAATAAGTTTCCATGGAATTATAAAATATTCCTAAAATTCTTTATTCTAAAATTCAAAAATTGCTTTGGGCTCATAAGACGGCCTAGTATTCAGAATATTAATTATGTATGCATATTTATCAAAATATTATTGATAAAAAATTATATTCACTAGAGATAAACATTTGTACCATATATTAGTACTGATTAAAAAAATTGTGATGATAATAAAAAATTATTAATTATCCCAATTTCCAAAACTATTTTTGATCTCATAAATCCTATAACAAAATCTCCTAATCTTCAATATGAACTATAAAAAATCTGACGTGAACATCACGTGACTAACTTGTACATCATTAGAAATATATATATATATATATATATATATATATATATATATATATATATATATATATATATATATATATATATATATATATATATATATATATATATATATATATATATATATATATATATATATATATATATAATACGATGTGATTTGGTGTTTGATTATATATCATGGGATATATATAATCAAACACAAAATCTCATCGTTTTAGATTTACCCAAGAGATTCTAAGAATCTGTCAAGTAAAATGCGCTTTCAGCCAAGTCGATTGCTATGGAAACAGTACGCCATTATTCTTATACTACAACATTCCTTAATACTGATTTCTAAAATTCTACGACTAACAACAGATCTGAATTTATGCGCAAAATTAAGAAATAAATTCCTACTGAAGGGCACTTCCGGTTCAGTCTATTGTTATGAAAATAGTAGGCAATCATTCAGATGCTACAGCAGACTGAAATACCAAATTTCAATATTCCACACCTGATCGTTTCTAATTTATGCGAAAAATTTCAAAAAGTGCACTTCCGGCTCGGTGGATCTCAATAAAAATAGGATAGGAGCATCTAGACAGTATAATCGTCCTGAATACTGAATTCTAACAATCTAAGTCCAATCATTTTGGATTTATGCGGAAAATTCAAAAAATGTCTCGAATAAAGTGCTCTTCCGGTTTAGTCGATAGCAATCATAATGCAAGGTGTACAGCAAGATATTATAAAAGTGCCTAATACAAAATTTAAATATTAAATAGAATTTATGCGGAAAATTCGAAAAGTCTGTCATTCCACTTGCACTTCCGCCTCAGCCGATTGTTACAAAAATAGAAGATGACCATTTAGATGCTACAGCAATTTCAAATGCTGAATTCCAGTATCCTACGGCTGATCATTCTGGATTTATGCGGAAAATTAAAAAGAAGTCTTAAGTAAAGTGCACTTCTGGTTTAGCCGATCGCAATCATAATGCAAGATGTACAATGAGATGTTATAGAAGTTCTTTATACGAAATTTCAATATGCTATGGCGGATCATTCTATATTTATGCAAAAAATTCAAAAAAAGTTTCAAGCTAAGTGCATTTCTGGCCTGGCCGATTCTTACAAAAATACCAGATAACCATTCTGAGTTGATAATTCTGGATTTATTTGAGAAATTCGAAAAAAGTCTTGAGTAAAGTGCACTTCCAGTACAGACGATTGAAACCATAATGCGAGATGCACAACTAGACCCTATACCAGTCTCAAATACAAAATTTCAACATCATACGTTCAACCAGTTTTGAGATTTGCGAGTTACGAACGCACGCACGTACGAACGCACGAACATACATACCGACATCAAACCAAAAATAGTCAAAATGGATTCAGGGATGCTCAAAACGGATATTTCCACCAAAATCTCGATAGGTGGATATGGTCGGTTTCACAATACTCACTTGTTACTTAGTACAAGTAAGTAAAAAACCTGAAAAATTTGAAAATTTCCTTCAAAATATATTGGATTTTGACATATCAAAATAACAGTTGGGTTTTCTAGCAACGCAGCTACCAACCTAATAAAAATTGGATTTGGATTCTATAAAAAGGCACTTCACGATACCCAAACACTTTTTATTAGATTCTGCTGGATCATTTATTACATAAATTATGAATTTATTGCAGTACAATTTTTTCTCCCTACCCTTTTAAGGGGATAAAAATTCAGTCATTTTTCATTCAGTGCATATATTTCAGCAAAAATTAATATCGTTTTCAGCGGTAAATTAGATTTGATTATATACAGGATATAATTAAAGCTTTCTGCATTCCTTCTATACATAAAATTCAAGTATTCAAATCTCACATTTCTTCTTGCGCACGGTACAATGGAGTATTCCACTACTATCAAAATTTGAGAAAGTTTCATGAAAATATGGGATATGATGACGTCTAAAAGTCTATTGTGGCCCTTAAACAGTGGGCTTCATAGCTGTACAAATTCCTAGTAGATTTATTCATACTCATGAAAAAATATTGTTGCGTTGCACTTTGATGTAGGTACTTATAAATTATTTGAAATGTGTCGGAAAAGTTGAAATAGGTTTTATTTCTATTTTTCGAATGCTGTTTAGAAACATTTTGAGAGGCCTCCAAGTTTCCTAGGCATGCGCATGGAGAGAAAATTGAGCTTCAAACTACTGATATTGTTTGGTCGAAAGAAACGTGATTTTGATAACTGTATAATTTATCTAGCTCGTGGTCTTACTGACAATAATAAAAATAATTTAGATGATGTTCTAAGCAAGCAAGACACTAACGCCACCTATTTCACCTTACGTCAATATTCTCAAAATGTTTGATGATGAATAAGACCTACCGTTTGAGTGACACAATAGAATTTTGGACGTCACGGAAAATTTTCAAATTGAAAAAATATATTTCTCAAGTACTTCGAGGTTATTTTCACTAATACTTTTATCTATCCATGTCCTATCAGTCAGAAAAGAGAATAAAAAAAAAACAGTGGAACACCCCATTGAAATAGGAAACCTGTATATAATTTCTTCTCCACATGAACTTTAAGTATGCCAAAACTAACATTGCTTTATGCGTGCAATACAAAGTTTTCCATTCACGTCACAATGAAATGAGACATTCTGTATATACTTTTAGCTTGCTGCACTCTTTTTCTATATAAACTTCAAGTATATCAATCTCACATTTCTTCATGCGCGCAGTGAAAAGTTTTCTCCTCACATAAAATTAATATAGGACACCTGTATATACTTTCAGCTTTCTGTATTTCTTTTCCACATGAATTTCAAGTATGTCAAATCTCACATTCCTTCGTGCGTGCGATACAAAATTTGCTCCTCACGAAAAGTTAAAATGGGACACCTGTATATATTTTTAGCTTTCTGCACTCCTTCATATGAACTTCAAGTACGCCAAATCTCACCTTTCTTTATGCGTGCAGTACAAAATAAAACTTTCTCTTTATGTTGAATTAAAATAGGACAGCCTGTATATAATTTTCACTTTCTACACATTTTTCCCATGTAAACTTTCCATTCCTCTATGCATGCAATATGCTTAAAAAGGGGTCAAAAGTTTTCTCTTTACGTATAAATATATAGATATCATTAGTATCCCAATCACCCTGTATAATAAAAAATTATCATGAATAAATAATATTACGATATTTCAGATAACGGGAGGTGGAGTGTTATTTATTAAATTTGCTCCAATTATACGAGTTTTTAGTTGATTTCATCAATAAATACTTGTATCAAATCACCTGTTTAATTTAAATTCTTAATAAATAAATAATGTAGCTATATTTCCAAAATCAATTATAAGATTTTTTGTTGAATTAATCAATAAATATTTGTATCAGCAAATGTATACTCTGTATAATCCAAGTATATGAAAATTTAATAATGTTGCTATATTTCAAATAACGGAAGGACATTAATTTCGAATTCATAATTTTTTTCAATTTTTGATCAAATTTATCAATAAATATTCTTTAAAAACAAAAACTCACTGTATAATTTGAGTTTGTTGTGAATAAATAATATTTTCATGTTTAAAACAACAGGAAGTCATGTATTGGTCTTTTTTCATTTTAAAAGTACATCTGTATAGAAATTTGTTGATTAAGACATTCTTGTTCAATTTGGATCTAATTCGTAGGGAAGTTTCAACTTGCTTGGCTGCAGATGTTCAAGCCAGCGTACAGAGCTTTGTATATGCACTGTTGCTTCAGAATTCGTGCTGTTCGGTTGTACGTCGTGTAACTCTAGAACAAATCGTTGATTTAAAGTTGTTTAAAAGTGTTCAAATGTTATATTTGGGGTTTTAAATATTGCTTATTAACGTAGAGATCAGAATTTTGTATATTTAAATATGTAAATTGGGTGATTTTGTTCCGCAATGCATGTACGTTAGGTGCACGTATTTGCGATGTCAGTCTTTGCTTTTATTATGTAATAAATAAATAAAATATCTTGGTCTTTTTGCAAAGGCCTGTAATGAATGATCCGACGTGAGAATCGGTACACACGTAGGTACCGCTACGAGAGGCACTCCCCCTGGTGAACACCGTGTGGGTTTGCAATGAGTCAATTTTGTTATGTTATGTTTTGTGTTATTACTTTTTGGATTATGAATGCAAATGAAGTGAACATTAATTCCATATCGTTTTAATAGATCTTGTACTAGACTATTTTTGAATTCACTCCCATTATTTTATAGGGAATAGTGTAGGCTTGAAAATATCTAATTGATACTTCACTAATAGTTTTTGCTTCCTTATTAACAATAAAATATATTTGTGCATGTTTCGAAAATTGGTCCATAATAGTTAAAAAATATTTTTTTTTCTAAAGTCAACCAATCTATATTAATTATCTCAAAAGGTTTCTCAGGTATAGGTGTCAAATTGTCAATTGCCGGTATTGGTTTCCTGTTGTATTTATTCAGTTTACATAATTCACATCGGTTAACGTATTCAATTGTGTCTTTATTCATATTCGGCCAATAATATTTTTCTTTTAAGGCTTGAATTGTGGCTCTTATTCCACGATGATTCATTATTCCGTGGTGGTAATCATGAATAATTTCTAATTGTTCTACGTCGTGTCCGACTTCTGTAACTAACTTGTCCTCCGCTACAATATTTATCGAATTTAAAATGAAATTATCTGATATAATTTTTGATATTCTTTTATCTAGGCCCTCATTGAAAATTGCTAGATTTCTTACTTTTGGTATAATATATTCTTTTAAAAATTTCAATACTTCATGTTCAAAATCATTTTCATTAATTGTTACATATAATCTTTGTTTTTGATGGTTGAATAATCTTTTAAAATGAATTTCTGTTTCCTTATTGTGAATATCAAAAATGAGTTGATTATCGGCAATATTTAGGCGATTACTTGTATATTTGATTCCTAGGAGATTATTTTCATCAGCGGAATGAACGGTGTTATTGTCTTGCTCGCTGTTGGGATTCTTGCTGACAGCGTCAGTAAGATGATAATTCACGGGAAGGCTAAAGACCTTGATGTGAATGTTAGTGTCCTCAAAGACTTTGAATAATTTTTGTTTTACTTCCGTCCATTGCAATCTGTCTAATCCACAGCCTAATTTAGGAATACTAATTTCATATTTTTCATTTAATATTAGGTAATCTCGTAACTCTTTTAAAGGTTTATCCAAATTTTTTATAAACGGTTTATCAGAAAATTTCTCTTTTGTTATTGAGTGAATGATTGTTTTGTTATTAGAATTTAGTACAACCATATGTTTATTAAATGAATTATAATTTTTACAGTAAATTTTACTATTGAATAATTTAACTACATCTTTAGCTAAACCATCTGACATTTCGAAGTCACGGGATACGCAATGCGCAAAAATGTCTGATTCTAATACGTCACCAGTTACTTCAGTAATTTTTAGTTCCGGACGTTGTCTTGATAATAAGTCAGCTATCACATTTTGTTTACCTTTCAAATATTCTATTTCAAAATTGTATTCACTCAACTCGATTTTCCATCGCATTAATTTCTGATTGGGATTCTTCATATTAAACAGCCATACTAATGGTTTATGATCGGTTTTGATTTTGAATTTTCTACCATATAAATATGGTCGGAAGTTCTTTATAGACCAAACGATAGCTTTAAGTTCTTTTTCGACCGTTGAATAATTTTGTTCAGCTGGGTTTAATGTTTTTGAGGCATAACAAATAGGTTTCTCTTGATTATCATGGATTTGCGTTAAAACAGCTCCAATTGCATAATTAGATGCGTCTGTTGTTAATATAAATTCCTTATCAAAGTCTGGAATATGCAATAAAGATGATTCTGAAATTATCTTTTTACTATTTTCAAAAGCTTCACGATATTCTTTGTTATAAATGTCTATATGAGAATTATTTTTCAAACATTTTGTAAAAGGCTTTTGTCAATTTTGCAAAATTTGGAACAAATCTTCTATACCATCCTAAAGTTCCTAAAAATTGCTTAATCTCCTTTTTTGTTTTTGGAATATTCAAGTTTTTGATAGTTTCAATTTTTTTTGGGTCAGTACTCAGTCCATTTTCATTTATGATGTATCCTAAATATTTTGTCTCTGATTGTAAAAATTCCGATTTATCTTTTTGAATTTTTAAGTTAGCTTGGCGTAATTTTTCATATACTAATTTTATATTATTCAAATGCTCATCTAATGTTTTACCAAATATAATTATATCGTCAAGATATACTAGACAAATTTTGTTCACTTAAGCTAGAGTCACACACAGCTACTTTTACTGCAATACCAATCTAAAACCTTCGCAACTAAAGTTGCATAGCGTGTGAACTCTACTGCAATCTGAAAAGTAGCGATCGCAGTATAGTTTCATGCTACATTTTAATGATGCGCGCAGTTTCAAAAGTTGCGGTGTGTGAACGGTATATTTCAGATTTGCAGCCGCAGTAAAAAATATTTGTTTGGGTGAAACTTTTGCTGCGACTATATGTGCAGTTTTGTACGCAAAGTGAAGTTATTAAGTATTTAAATTTCATAAGAAAAGTATGTAAGTTTGTAATTATTCTGGACAATGCCACCGTATAAATGTAAACGTGAAGAGACTTTGAAATTAATTGAAGTGGTGGTAGAAAGAAATTGTCTCGGAATTTCTTGAATACAAAGAATATCATAATCAAACTAAACGAAGAACTGCTTTTATCTAAGTTGCATGTAAAGTAGATATTCCAGTTAATAAAATTTAAAAAATAATTGCATACTCTTCGCGCTCAACATTCAAAAAAAACGTTCAAAAATTGTATAAAACACATACACCACAAACGATTCTTTCAACTCCCAAGCAGTCAAAAAACGAGCAGAAGCGATTCCAAATACATTTTCGATTTTTTGCCATGCACGAGATAAACGATAATTGAAAATACATTCGGGCATTGTACTTTGATTTTTCAATGAATATGGCTTAACCATATATGATTTTAACGTCATCTGCAATTACGACATAAGGTACCGGGGTTTTTCGACCAGGCAGCACTTTTTGCAGTTGTCTTCTCTTTGCTCTTATAATCAATACAGCAGCTATAGAAGCTGATATGAAATAAATATAACTGACAAATTTATTCCACACAAAACTCGCAATACAGATCAACGCAGAAAATTAATTGCAGCGTACGCTGCATTTGAGCACTGAACCTGCAGTAAATGCAGCTGTGCGGTGTGAACAGCTCTGCAACTTTTTTATAGACTCGCAACATTTGTAGCTGGCTGCAGCATAGAAAACAGCTAGCTGCACGCTACTTTGGGTCTATGTGTGAGCCCGATTTGCTACTTTTGTAGTAGCAATTAGAAAACTGCGCAGTAAAAGTAGCTGTGTGTGACTCTAGCTTAATTCACACAAAACTGTATTTATCATTCTTTGAAATGTGGCGGGTGCATTTTTGAGTCCGAAAGGCATTCGTAAGAATTCATAATGTCCTGATGGGGTTGAAAAAGCAGTTTTCTCTCTGTCATCTTTATTCATTAGAATTTGGTGGAAACCTGAATGTAAATCCAACGTAGTGAAATATTTGGATTTTCCGATGTGGTCAAATAAAGTATCGATGTTAGGGATAGGAAATTTGTCGTCTTTTGTTTTTGCATTAATTTTTCTGAAATCAATTACCATTCTAGTTTTTCGTTTACCAGACGCGTCTTCTTTTTTTGGTACTATCCAAATGGGTGAGGCCCATGGTGAATGTGACTTTCGAATTACTTTTTCACTTAATAATTTTTCTTCTTGCTCTTCTATATCTTTTTCATAAATTTGGGGTAATCTTTAATTTTTTGTATAAATTGTTGTTTCGTCTGACATGATTTTATGTTTAATAACATTTGTGTGGGATAAATATTCATTTTCTTTGGGAAACAAATCACCATATTCTTTGATTAATTTATTTAATTTCTGTTTTTCGATGGTATTTAAATGGGAATTTCGAATTTCTGTAAAATTAATTTCTTCTGATCTATTGTTACTATCATATAATTTATAATTTTCACTATTTATTGAAACATTATTTGTTTTGAAATCTATTTTTATGTCAAGTGTGCGAAATGCATATATTCCAAATAATAAATTGTAATTTTTATGAAACTTAAATACATAACATTTAATAGGAATTTTATTGATAAAAATATTAACATATTCTTTGCAAGTAGATTTTCCATTAACAGTTTTAAAGGTCAATCTTGTTTCAAATTTTTGCAATTTCATTTGCTCTACTAAATTTGGATGTATTAAATTTATGGATGAGCCAGTATCGAAAAGTATATTAAAATTCTATTGTTGTAAAGACGGTAGATTTGTAGTGATGGAGGACATTATGTAATGTTCTCGTGAGGTGTCGAATCTATTTCTAAAAAAGAGTCATCGTTTGTTTCGGTCGTTTCGTCTTCAATAATTTCGTCATTATATTCTTGTGAATCGGTATCGGTTTCTATATTATAGTTTTGTCTAATTGTTTGGAAAGACATAGGTTGTGTTTGTCTTGTTTGTAAAGACATTGGTTGTGGTTTGAATCTTTGGGTTGTTTGTACCACATTTTATCTGTTTTGCTTCGGTGCAAAATTAGAATTATTATTTCTATTAAAGTTCTGTCTCAACGCTATAGGTTGTGAAGGAAAATTATCTGCTGGAAATTTTTTGGTAGTGGTGCTGGATTTTGTAGGAGAGGAGAACGATGTTGATGCTGATTCGCGAAATTGAATTCGTTTTTGAGCAATATTTCACATTGTTCTATTGTACTAGGATTTTTAACAATGAAAGAGCCTCGTATTGTCATTGGTAAAAGAGATATAAAATGACTCACTACTAACTTTTGTATTTCATTAATGATTGCATTTTTCTGATCGGTACTATAATTTGTTAAAAATATTTTGGATTTGTAATGTAAAAATTTATCTACAATATATTTTAGTGTATTTTCAGCATTATTTTAAAATCTACAATACATAATATCTTGCAATATTGTTTCTGCGGAAGTTTTGTCAGTAAAATTTGTTGCTAAATATAACTTTAAATCATCCCAAGTTCGGAAATTATTCTCTGACAAAAGTTCAGCGGCTTTATGTGTGAGTTTTGCTTCAATTAAGCCAAATAAATATGTTCATTGTAACGGTGTCATTACTAAGGTGTTTAATGTTAATGTTACTCAATAACTTAATATTTCCTTTATACTTAGGAATCATTTCTGTGAAATTTTCAATTTCACCCAAAGTAATAGTTGCCATTGTATTCACTGATGGCAATCTGCTAGGAGTTAAAATAATTTTATTTGATTTAGGAATTGCGCCTGTGTAATTCAGGTTCTGTTCTCTGTTCTCCTGGGTTAGCAGTATCGGAATTAGAATTCATGGGATAATTCATTTCAAATTGTTTTTTTGTTTTTTTTGAGTGAGAAAAAGTGTAATTACTGTGTAACTCAGTGAAAATTAACAGTTAAAGTGGATTGTGAGTGCAGCTAAGACAAAAGACTACAGATAGTGTCACTAGGTTTTCCGGTTAGAAGTGAAATAAACGTTAAGAAATAAATCGCAGCCGGGAAGGTTAATTTCAGTAAGGTCGAGAATCGCGCGATACAGACACAAACGCACGTGTAACTCAGCGGCGAGCCGGGCGAATCCAGTGTTGCAAACTATAGCAAAAATAAAAATAAATAGTTTTTTCTTTTAATCGTAAAACTTAGAAAGGAGATTAGAGCAATCGCAATTAAATAATAAAAGCATAGGCAGTATTTCTTATAGAGTTAGAGCGGAAGCAACAACAATATCAAATGAATGGTAGAGAAAGAAGCAATAGTACCAGTTGCATTAGAAAGAGAGAAGAAGCGGAAGAAGAAAAACTAAGAGAATCAAAAAGAAGCGCGATAGAAAAAAGATTTACTGTTGAAAGAAGTACAACAGAAGAACAGAAGAAAACGACAAAAATGGAAGAAATGTTGAAGAGGATTTCGGAAGATCTGAAAAAGCTTACAAATAATTATGAGGAAATAAAGGGAGAAGTAACGAAAGGAAGGGAAGAAATACGGAACGGGAATATAGCAATCAGAAAAGATATGGAAGAGTCCTATAAGAAAATTATAAGCAATATTGAGGGTGTAAATGAAGAAATAGATCAAATGAAGGAAAAAGAGAAAATGTTGGTGAAAGAAAATAAGGGAATGAGCGAAAGAATAAAAAGACTTGAGAATAGAGAAGAACAAAGAGAAAAAAAAGCAAACAAAAACAAATTTATAATAACAAGACTAGAAATAAAAGAAAACTTAAAAGAAGAAATTGGAAAATTCATTAAAGATAAACTAAAGATCCATATAAAAATCGTGGAGGCGTACAAGGTTAAACAGATAACGAAAAGACAGAAAGTAGTGCAAAGAAGATACATAGGAGATATTCAACGCGGAAAATAAATTGAAGGGACAAAAAATATATATAGACAAATTCCTAATAGTCAATGAAAGAAAAATACAAGGAGAGATAATAAAAAGAGCTAAACAGGAAAGAGAGGATGGAAAACAGGTAAAAATTTACACTAATAAACTGATGATGGATAACAGCATGTGGCTGTGGGACAAACAAAAAGAGAAATTAATCCCAAAAAACTAAGCCGCAAGAAAGGAAAGGTAAGAAGAGGTACGACGACCGAGCAAGAAAATGGATATGAGGATTTATTGAATAGAAACATAAAAGTGAAAAATAAAACCAAAAAAGAACCAAAAAAGAGAAACAGGCGCAATGAAATGAAGATCAGTACATGGAATGTCCGTACTATGCTACAACCAGGGAGGATGCAAGAAATAGTGTCAGAAATATCAAGATATAACATTGACATAGCGGCAATACAAGAGACTCGATGGAAAGGAAAAGGAGTAATAGAGAAGAAAAACTTCATATTACAATACTCAGGAGATGAAAAACAAGGGCAATACGGCGTGGCTTTTTTAATAACGGGTAAATTAAAAGAGAAAGTGATAGAGTTTGAAGCAATAAATGAAAGATTAGCCTATGTGAGAATAGAAACAACTCCTTTCAAGTTGTCAATAATAAACTTATACGCACCAACAGAAAACGCAAAGACAGAAATAAAAGAGAAATTCTATGAAAAATTAGAAGAGGAATTAGAAAAAGTACCAAAAGAAGACACCCTATTACTATTAGGAGATTTCAACGCTCAAATAGGAAAAAAAGATCATATAAAGCAGGTAGCAGGAAAATATACAATACATGAAAACACAAATGACAACGGTCAAAGACTATGTGGTATAGCGACAAGAAACAACATGACTATAAGTAGTACCAAACATAAACATCCAGAAATACATAAAATAACTTGGGTATCGCCAGACCAAGTAACCCAGACACAAATAGATCACGTACTAATCACAGGAAGAAAACAATCAGATATAACAGATGTTAGATGATACAGAGGAGCATGCGCGGATTCAGACCACTTTATGGTAATAGCAAGTCTTGAACAGAAAGTAAGAAGAAATCAGAAAGACAGAAGCAAGAAAACTAAATGGGACATAGAAAAACTTAGCAATGAAGACACAAGGAAGAAGTACGAAGAAGAAATAGAGAAGCACATCAAAGAAAAATATGAACAAGAAGACAATGTAGAGAGTAAGTGGCATAAGATACAAAACTGTATAAACCAAGCTGCAAAAAAATGGATAGGAGAAGAAAAACAAGAAAATAAAAAAACATGGTTCAACAAAGAGTGCCAAGAAATAGTATTAAAAAAAGAAAAATGCAAGACTGAAGTGGATGAGTACAAATAGGATAGAAGACAGAGAAGATTATGAAAAAATAAGGAAGAAATGTTGTAAAATTCTAAGAAAAAACAAGAGAGATTGGATAGACGATAAAATAACAGATATTGAAAAAGAAAGTGTGAATAGAAATTCAAAACAATTGTATAAAAAAATAAATGAACAAAAAAGAACATACAAACCAAAAGTCTACTGTATAAAAG
This sequence comes from Dromius quadrimaculatus, assembly GCA_963989225.1. Taxonomy (NCBI): domain Eukaryota; kingdom Metazoa; phylum Arthropoda; class Insecta; order Coleoptera; family Carabidae; genus Dromius; species Dromius quadrimaculatus. The sequence continues at coordinate 42,387,986 of OZ022328.1, read as the reverse complement.
ACGCAAAGGGCAACAAAACAGAAAACGATGAACAATATAAGAAAACATGGGTAGAATACTTCAAAACCCTGCTAACAGACCCGCAACAAAACGTGGATATTACAACACAAGATGAAATTGCGGACGAAGGAGTATTAGAAGAACCAACAAAAGAAGAAGTCAGAGAAATGATAAGAAGCAGGCGAAATGGGAAGACTCCAGGCAAAGATGGAATAAACACAGAACTAATAAAATATGGAGGAGATGAACTACACGAATATATATATAAACTTATAATGAAGGTGTGGAGAACAGAAAAAATGCCAAAGGATTGGGAAAGAGGACAAATAATCACAATTCACAAAAAAGGAGACCAACAAACATGCGAAAATTATAGGAATATAACGCTACTGAACACGACATATAAAATAATGTCAACACTAATACAAAAGAGAGTCCAGAAAGAAACAGAAAACATAAAAGGACAGCATCAGTGCGGATTCACGCAAGGCAGATCAACAACAGACGCTATACATACAGTTAAACAGATAATAGAAAAAGCACATAAATATAAAATGAACATAGACTTATTATTCATTGATTTCAAACAAGCGTTTGACTCGATCTAAAGAGAAAAACTTATGAAAGCCCTAGAAGAATTTGGGATAACAGCTAAACTAAGACGATTGATCTTGATGACATTAAGTGGAACAACAACCACAATTAAAACACAAAAAGGAGAAACTCAGGAATTCGAAATAAACAAAGGAGTAAGACAAGGAGATACACTATCAGCAACTTTGTTCAACATAGCGTTAGAATATGTGATGAGGAATTTGAACAAAGGAACACTCAGAACTAAAGGCGGACAAATAATAGCATACGCAGACGATATAGTATTGGCAACAAAAAATATGAAAATATTGAAAGAAATGGTCGAAGAAATAGTAACAGAAGGAAACAAGAAGGGTCTAAAAATCAATGAGAACAAAACTAAAATAATGAGGATAGGAAGAAAATCAGGAAGTAGAAATATAAAAATAGGTAGCCTACAGATTGAGGAGGTTGATAAATTCAAATACTCAGGCATTATGCTATCAAATAATGGAGACAGGAAAACAGAAATCCAAGAGAAGATATTAACAGCGAACAGAGCCTTTTTCGCAAATAAAAAATTACTCAAGGATAAAAACCTCACAAAGAAAACAAAATCAAAAGCTTATAGAATAATAATCAGACCAATAATAATGTACGCGGCAAAAACAATGACAATGACCAAAAAAGATGAAGAAGATTTACGAATAGTAGAAAGAAAAATAGTAAGAACTATTACAGGATTAGTAAAAACGACAGAAAACGAATATAGAATATTAATGAACCATGAAATAGAACAAGAGCTGCAAGGAGAAGATATAGTAAGGAAAATAAAACAACAGAGGACGAAATGGTTAGGACACATATGGAGAAACAGGGAAGAAGACACCGTAAGGGCAATTTTACAATGGGAACCAGGCGGAAACAGAAGAAGAGGCAGACCCAGGTCGAAATGGCTACAAGAAGTAGAAGCAGATCTGAGTAAAGCAGGAATGAAGAAATGGAAGGAGAAAACAGAAAATAGGAAGACATGGAGAGAAATATGCCAGAATATTTAGAACAAGGCGATGAGGACTGATCCCCCTCAAATAAAGGATCTAGAGAACTTCAGTAGAAGCGGCGCAACCCCACCTGGGGTGTCCAAGCCACTATATATATATATATATATATATTATATATAATTATTTATTTAACTTGTAACAAATAAATAAAAATGTGTAAATGTTGTGTTTGAGACTGTGCCGGTCTCTCGGTAAACTTATTACTAGTATTTTCACTAGGTTTACCCCTTCAGTGTTTTTTGTGATAAAATCTTATTTAATTAAAGCAGCGACTAATATCATTGTTATAAAAATAACTTACTGCAATAATACAATACAAATTAGATGCTTTACGGACATCACCGGGTTCTCTGCGCTCTGGGAATTCGGATATATGTTGTGAAGACAGCAACTGCAGGCGTCGTGGACCAGTTGTGGGAACAGCAAGTACTCGTTCTATGATGAGGACGTGATCCAACAATGGAACAGCAAGTAGCCAATTGATTGTTGCTTTTAAAGATGGGCCGTGGTTAGGCCCTGGTGCGGCTTAGGTTGTAGCCGTTGGATGAAGTCTTGTAGGTTTGATGTTTTTTAGAGATAACGTCGTTAAACTTTGAGAAGTACTACAGATGATATTGATTTTTACTGTGATGACGTTATCCTACCGGCTGCGCCAATTCTGTTCTTGACTTTTGTTGTAGTCAAAAAAAACAAAGTTAATTTTCACAAACTAAGTCTTATAATCTTCAAATATTAATACGGTTACGAGCGAACTTGCTATAGAGAATGAACAACATAATACTAGATTCTACACGTTTTTATACTAGATATCCCTTAGCCTACGTGCTTTTATCATATTACAATATTCTGCTGAGTTGTGGAAAACAACTTAGAAAATATGGCAAAATACACGAATAGTGCTATAACATAATTTGTGTACAGTTGCTCCCCTGTCTAAGATGATTGTCTTAAAAACCGATTCTTAGATACGAATTCTTGTGGGACACAGGTCTCTTCAATTTTAATTTTTAATTAAAATGTTCCACAGCATTCTCAAAAATTTCACAATTTATTGTTGATTTCTATTTTATTTAATAATACATTTATTCTCCTAACTACTCCTGAAAACAATAAAAATAGGTTTTAGAAATAAATACAACAGTAAATTTTGGAGGAATGAGTTTATTTTGGAAATTAGGAAAGGGTACAAAGGCTCGAAGATTAATTGTTGAATACTCGATGTTGCTGTGTTGTTGGAAGCTTGGAAGTCTTGTTCGCGATGCTGCCTTGTTGTTTGAAGCTTGGAAGTCTAGTTCGCGAGAAGTGGCTTCTTCGCGTGCTGCAACTGTAACAACAAAATAGTTATTACAAGTCGGAAAATTTAGAAAGAAATTCAACTCACTTGAACTTTGCAAGCAGCGGGCTAAAATTAATCAGTTGACTTCTTTATGGGAAACAATTCTATTTTAGAATTATTCATTCTTTGAATGTTCCATAGCACAGCACCTCACATATTTCACAGTTTTTGTGTGAAAATTTTTATTTATGTGATTTCTTCTTTATCTTGTCAGCCGTGCAATCGGCATTTGTGCCCGATAGATGGTGCTGTTTGTAGTTTTTGCTACAGCGCATTTTTTATCACAATGAGTTTATACACTGTGGGATCCAAGTCTTGATTATCTTGGGCTTGGCTATACTGTACTGAGGAGTCCCAATAAGGACGAAACATATGTCTACAGTTGCATCCCCGATCTAAGATGATGGTGGCTTTTCAGCCCCGACTCTTAGATTAAAATTTTCTCTGGAAAACAGTTCTTTTTTAGAGTTATTCATTTTTTGAATGTTCCATAGCACAGTACCTCACATATTTCACAGTTTTTGTGTGAAAATTTTTATTTATGTGATTTCTTCTTTGACTTCTTTAAAGTTGAATCTGGGGACAGGGACAGCTGCTACTGATGTACTGATTTTCTGCAGCTACTGGAGGACTTCTTGGACGGCTGCTGGGCTCTGGATCTGCTGCTGTGGTTTGATTTTGCTGCTGGGCTCTGATTTTAATGTAAGGCTCCGATTCCGCTGTTGCGCTTTGCTCTGATTTCGCTGCTGAGCTCTGCTCTGATTTTACTGCTGAGCTCTGTTCTCTTTTTGCTGATGGGCTCTGCTCTGATTTTGCTGCTGGGCTCTGCTCTGATTTCGCTTCTGAATTCTGTTCTGATTTTGCTGCTGGGCTCAGGTTCTGCTGCTGGGCTCTAGATCTACTGGTGGGCCCCGGTTCCGCTGCTGGATGGCCTTGGCCTAAAAACATAAAAAATACAAGTATATCAATAAATTGAAGATTAGTAAGTTTTTCATCATTATTTTAAATAAATCTTACGTGTTGATGTTGTGGCGAAGACTTTGAGCTGAAAGGGAAAGCTTACATTAGTTCGGCGGGGCTCTCCCACGGTGGTTGATTGTTAGCGGCTGGGCTTAAAGATAAAAACTGCTGGGCCACTTCCAACGACGAAAGACTGTTACTTGAAGCTTGAAGCTCTGATGTGAAGATGATGATGCTGAGCTTAAAGGAAATGTTTTGATTAGTACGGCGGGGTGCTCCCTCGGTGGTCTATTGCAAGGTGCTGGGCTTAAAGTTGAAGCTGCTGGGCCACTTCCAACGACGGAAGACTGCTACTTGAAGCTTGAAGTCCTGCAATCATAAAATACACACACAAATTAATTAAACTGTCAATATGCCAAACTATTAAACAAAAATATTACCTTCCCAGCGATCTGTAAAACAATTAAAAAGAAATAAAACAGATTAGAGACCTGTAAACAATATTTTATCAGTTAACTTATGCCACCTCTGATCTGAAAATTAATTTAAAAAAAATTGATTAGAAACCTGAAACAGACAATTTTTTTTTTTTAGTCAACTTACGTCCTGTTGATGATGATGATGATGATGATGTACTGAAAATAAATTTTGATTGAGCATTCATTTAACATGCATCACACATCATTCAAACCCCCAATTCGCAATTCGCAATCCACGAGCTAATTAAAAAAAAAAGAACTAACACCGCCGCTTGTTTGTTCAGAGTTTACGTGGGTCCCTGCCGAACCCCGGTGTTTAACGCCTAAAACGCGACCTATACCTGCCACGTAGCGGCTAGTCCTCAGTTTCTTCTTGGCTATAGATCTATCACATGATTGCATGCTTCAGGCACTTCCACACCCACCCTTCGGCCAGGAGTCACCAGGGGTACTTTTTTCTAGAGTGAAGGCCTACGGATGGCAGCGACCGAGTATAAAATTCTCGGCGAAAAACCCGGCGAGAAAAAATAGCCAGGCATCTTCGGCTACCCCCCTAGTTTGCGCACCGGCTTAGTCCATCGCGAATTTAACAAAGTGCCCACCCAAAACTAGAGCGCATTTTATTATTATTGCAAAATTAACTACGGATTTAATTAAATACGTTGGCTCCGCGGAGCTACGCTCTCAACGCCGTACAAAATCACCGAACGTGAATTTGAATTTAAGCTACAAACAAAATCGAAACGGACGATGGATGCTAACCATCCTAACCCACGAATGGGTCACGAACAGCCCCAGCTACAACCCTAAGTCTTAATTGAAACACAAAAGCAAGCGCCCGTGAACTAGTCAGCACAACGGCCGGGCTGATAATCAACGAAAAAACACATTCCAACCGGCATAACGATTTATAATGAATCTCCGACATACATTTATTTGCCTATAGTGCGCAATGCATTAGAAAGAATACACAATATGAAGAATGATACATTTCATTTTCATCACATTCATCTTCATCACCTGAAATCATTTAATGTCAATCATCTCTCCTAATTGTTTATTTGTTCCTTATCTGTTGACCCTAATTCATCGCCTTTCGATCAGCTGTGGCCTTCACCTGTCAGATTCGTTTTGTTCATGCACCATGTCCCTCTAGCGTGAACTATTGTTACCAGTATTATTGTGTCTCGTCTGCAACCCTCTTAGCGTCTCTGTGTTCTTGGTGGATAATAAACGCGGCCAGTGTTGAAAATAAATTTGAGTAGCTGACGTATTTTCTGTCAATAGATGTCTCTGACCAAATAGATAATTTTGTAGAGGTCTGTAAATCTAAATGGCCCCCTTCACCGCTCAGCACCATCAAGAAAACCTTTGGTCGATTTTATGACTCCAACATGCCTCAACTAAAGATATGTTTAAATGCGCTAAGCCACAGAAGATAGAGCAGGTAGATTCTATGAATTGAAGAAAATATTGTAGAATATGAAAATACGATGAATATTTGGCCAATTTTGATCTGTTGAAGTTATTGAAGACCAGTGACAATTACAATAAAATATTCATATATAATACCACAAGAGCTTCGAAATTATCGGATATTTCTCGATAGGTTAGTTGCAAACAAATGAACGTGTCAAGTTTTCCAGGTTAAAAAATCACGAGCGCGTAGCGCGAGTGATTTTTCTGGATAACTTGACAAGTTGATTTGTTTACAGGGAACCTTGAGAGAAATACCAGATTAATTTCGGAGTTCGAGTGGTATTCGGGAGATTATTTTTCTCATCCAAATTCATCAATATATTCCAGAGACTCGACTCCGAATCTGCTCATTTTTACATTCAATCTGTCTGTCAGTTTGACAGATGCTGAATCAACGCGGCTGAGTATTCTTTTTTTTGTATATATAACAAACAGACAAAATTTCCAAAAAATTTCCTCTTGAAAACCGTGTAGGTTGTACCACGTGACGTCGAATGGTGCAATTCTATTGGTCGAAATTTGGACGGTAAAAATAATCTAATGACTTTCAAAATAAGTAGTTTTTATAAATAAAATGCATTAAAGTAAAAGTACATTGTGCAACAAGTGCAGCAATTGACGACATCACACAAGTTGCAGCTACTATTTTTTATTACGAATGTGGAATAAGTGTTATTTTGCGCTTGTTTTTCTGGGCTGTAAATGGCGGTTTTTGCTAGATATCTTTTATTTTTCAACATTATTTATGGTATTATGGTACCTAGTTTCATTCTGACGTAGAAATCAGTCAACAACCCACCCCTTACCCAGCCTACCTATGCCACCATATCTGGAGGCACGGTAGTGCCCTCGCCAAGACAAACCAGGCAAAGCGCAACAGCACTACCTATCTTTCTCGAAGAGCTTTGTCGTTTTTTTGAACTTTCATAACTTGGGCTTGGATTATACCAGATAAACAAAATTCTCGGGATATGATGTCAATAGTGGACTTATTAAACATATTGGCTGGTACCATAAGCTCTGTTTTAGGCTATACTAGCTATGTATATTCAAATAAATTCTGTAGATATATGTGTCTTCCGTAATTTGTATCTGAAGAATATTTTCTAAAGTATTTGGGAAAATTTTAATTGCGTCAAAACACATCTTGACAAAATGCTCCTAGTATCGCTAAAAATAGAGCTCGTGGTACCAGCCATGAAGTATCAATAGCATAGATCTTATTCTTTATATTTTATTGATATCTAAAAAAAGCCCCGATTTCGTCACTGACTCGCTCACTGATGACCATCAGAATTCTTAGGTTACTTCCTGAAGTCCTAGAATGCTGAAATTTGGTATGTAAGCTAGTATTAGCACACAAACAACAAAAAATCTGAAAATTGGGACTCTCACCTCCCCAATCCCTTAAACTAGGGGAAGGTAAGTTGTATGAGACTTCCGCAAATTTTGATGCTACAGGTCTGAAAATTGATATAGGGACTACTTGTTATAAATAATAATAAAACAAAAACTCACTAAAAGAAGTGAAATCCCACCAAAAATACTTTCAAGTAAAATGTTGCCAAGACGAGACCATATGGCTCGCACTGTCAAAAAGTTGTCGGATTGAGAGCCAAGTCTCTAACCCTACACGCTCTAATTCTACAAGCCTCCTTGTCCATCTACCTGTCCAGTCATCACTTATTCAGAAGGGAACTATTAGGACTATTGTATAACAGAAAACTAATGAATAGTGAATAAATTTCTCACCTTATGCCCATGTGAATGTATCGAAATAGTCAAGTCGCATATTTTGACTGAGGTGTGGAATTGTGAAGTTATGGCTTGTAGAATTAGAGCGTGTAGAGTTAGAAGCTTGGCTCTACATGGAATCTGATAACTCTTTGACAGTGCGAGCCATATGGCTTCGTCTTGGCAACATTTTACATGAAAATGTTTTTGGTGGGATTCCACTTCTTTTAGTAAGTTTTTATTTCACTATGATTCATAACAAGGAGTCCCTATATCAATATTCAGACCTCTAGCATCAAAATTTGTGGAAGTCTCATACAAATTTCCATACCCTAGTTTAAGTGGTTGGGAGTAGAAGTTTCAAGTTTAAGAATATTAGCTTACATACAAAATTTCAGCATTCTAGGACTTTGGGAAGTAACCCAAGAATTTGGTAATCATCAGTGAGCGAGTCAGTGACGAAATCGGGGTTTTTTCAGATGTCAATAAAATTTAAAGTATAAGAACTACGCAATTGAAACTTTATATGTTTAATAAGTCCATTATTGACATTATATCGCGAGAATTTTGTTTATCTGGTAGGTATAATCCAAATCCAAGTCATGAGGGTTCAAAAAAACGACGAAGCTCTTCGAGAAAGGTATGTAGAGCTCTTGCGCTTCATTTGACTGGTCTTGGTGAGGGCACTACTGTACCTCCAGATATAGTGGCATAGGTAGGCAGGCTGAGGGGTGGGTTATTGATTGATTTTTGCGTCAGAATAAAACTAGGTACTAAGAAAAAAATTTGATAAATAAGAGATATCGATCGAAAACCCCCATTTCTAATGTTTTTTTCAGATTTTAAGAAATTTTTCACTTTTTTGAAGTGCTATATCTTGGAACTTAGTGGGTCTACAAACAAGTTTTTTGGATCGAACTTATTGAGAATTTGATATTCTATGAAATTGAACTTGACAATCTAAGGCGGACGAATGAAGGGGAAAAAGTTACAAGGCGAAAACTGAAAAAAGTGCAAAAATTTCGTGGTTTTTACCTCCCCCTGGAAATTGCTTTGCGAAATTTTGGTCGGAAAATATACATATAACACTATTAGGTGATCAGAAACAATATACCAAAGTTTCATCTAGTTCGCATTTTTCCCTAATTTGCCCCTATTTTGCGACATGCCGACTGGACTATATACATGTTTTCAAAAATTAAATCATGATAATTAGATTTTTTGGTATAAACTCTGTATATTCATTCATATTTTTGATCTCGGGTTATAATACAAAATGATGTAGGATTAAATAGGTTTATTGGCAATAAGATTACAAATATACTAAAATAACTATACTCTTTATTGACAAGAATGTTGCGAACGAACTTCACCCCAAGGCTGTTCTTCCAACTAACTACATTGAATGCAATGTACAATAGTATATTGTGCAACAAATGCGGCAAGTTGTCGATTTTCTATACGAGAGTGAATTGAGCGCACGAACGAAGTTTGTTCGCTCATTAGCTCAAATGGGCAATTGACAATACTGTACAAGTTGCAGATACTATTTTTATCACGAATGCGGGATAAGTACTATTTTGTGCTTGATTTTTCGGGCGGTAAATTGTACTTGGCGAACGCAAAAGGCAAAGAGCCATTCATCGCCTGCAGAAATGTGCGCAAAATAGAGTATATTTCGTATTCGTAATTAAGAATAGTATCTGCAACTCGTGTAGTGTTATCCATTGCCCACTTGAGCCAATGAGCGCATAAATTCGCTCTCGTAGGCAATCGCACTTGTTGCACAATATACTATTATTATAATATGACTAAACAATATTTAGAAACATGAGATAATCGCTTTAGCTCTTTTCTTTGAAACATTGAAAGGTAGGGATCTCAAAATCAGTGGTATTTCGTAATAAGAATAAATGAATAACTTTCACAGTATGAAATCATGAAGCATTTTCTCTACATTTCAAACCCCTCATTATTCTATTATCCGCAATTTTGTGTAGAATACAATTTAAATAAAATTGTTTCAATTTCGGCAACATAATAATCTCCCATAAATTCGCGTCTCTTTATATTCTTTCAATCAAAATCATTATTGCCATTTACATAAACAATAAAATAACAATATCTACATTTTGAAATATTAAATTGCCCTTGTATCTGTAAAATAAGAACTCCATTAGAAACATTAATAAAATTATTTTCATTAAATATTTTCATTTATTTATTCATCACTTAATAAGCTTTCTAATGACTTTAGATTTTTCACCAAAAATTTAGCAATGGAATAATCTATTGAAAAAATTATTCTAGATTCATTTCATTATTATTGCCCTCCGCCTCAACCGACACCTCTATTAGGAATGAATCATACTGCTTCTAAATCTGTAGAAGCGCCAGAAAGGTGCAGCGGAATGTAGCTGAACTATTTCCTCAATTTTCAGCTACTAGTACATGCAAAATTTTGTTCATAACTCATTCAAATTGTACAGTAGATATTAAGAAGGAAAAAGTTTTAAATGAAATAATAATAAGTAATCTTGTTCATCCCATAGTTTCTATAGTATTAGATGCTTTAGTTTTGAAGATATGAAGAAAATCTCATCTAAATTAGAGTTTTCTGCAATCAAAAGTATACAATAAAATAGATATTGATATTAGCTCTTCATTCATGTAAAATTTATTTTAATAAACATCGTTGTTATTCAATGAGTTATGAATAAAAATAATTACTGCTGGCAGACTACCTGCACTACTTTAAACGCACCATTAAACTAATAATTAGAAAAACCATACTTAACTTGAAAACAGACTTAACTTTGTGAAAGTCTTTCTAACGGCCACTTTTAAATTAGATAGTGAAGAGTTCATATCAAATAGTGTTCGGGAGTTTATTAAGAAATTTTAGTGCCAAATTGCTTACAGGGCCGAAATTTTTCTCACTTTTTGTGGATCTAAACTCTCAACGTTTTTTTGAACTTAGTTCAGCGGAGATTCTCCGGATTTATTTTGATAAATTTCTTCAAGCTAAAAGCCGATCAACACCTCAAGGTAAAAGAATTATTCAAGTTACAGTCATTTATTTTCTACGTTAAAACTTATTTGCTATATTGAAATCATTAAAATCACACTTTGAACATATTACAAATTGAAACTTAATTAAATTAAAATCATATTAATCAATCCCGCCATCGACGAAGCGCATTTCAGGCTCTAATTGGTATTCCTTTCAGGCTTTTTGTTTTGTACCCTTTTCGTTGGGTTTTTCGTCTACGTTGCATCATTCCCATTTGTTCCTGTACCATTTTAATCGTTCTCCTCATTTGGAGCCATCGTTCAAATTCACCGACCATCTTCGTCCATCTCCGTGTCTGTGACGTCATCTTCGACATCTGTGTGCTTCTCGAGGAGCGACTTGCCGCCATCTTGCGATCTCGTCATCGTCCCGATTTCCCGCTCCGGCGCAAAGCTAAGCACCATTCATTTTGTTTTATGCTCCAATTTGTTAAATATTTTATCTATTACGTTAATGATTTTGTTTATTGCTTAATAATACTACTACATTGGGTGAAACCTTCTGTAATACCAATTGAACGGGTATTTAAGTTGCGTGTGTATTCAGTTTTGCTTACGCTGTGTTATTGCCACACACTGGTGGCAGACGCATTCTACGCCGAACCGTGCGACATTATAGCTTTTAAAGAGCAGTTAGATAGTCTAGTTTTATGTCACGAGCGTACTACGAACACTGAGGGTACCCCCATCTGTCGCGTAGGTTACAGTACACGCTTAGTTCTTATTATACCGCTGTTTGGTTACCTGAACTCTAACCGCTGTCGTGAGCGCGATTCTCGCGGGGACTGTGCTTGCCATTCGCGCGGCCTACCTAAATCTTTGGCCTACACTTACCAAAGTTTGATTGGCAATTCCGAGCCCACCATTATTGTAGCCATTAACAAGGTTGTGAATAAAATCACTCAACGCGATATCACGCATTTTTCAATCAGCGCCCCGATTATTTCCTTCCCCCTTCCGCTTAGGTTCGGCGATCAACCATCGACTGACCCGATGAGCTTCCAGATCGCCTGGCGTCCAACAAATACGAAATCCTCCATCACTCAAAGTAGACCGCACGCCGTCTCCACCGAGCTAGCTAGGGTCAACCCGGATAGGGGTTGTAGGGAGGTAATAAGAAGTATCGCGTAGCGTTCAAACAAATTATGATAAATTTGTTACCGCAAGAATCAATTAATGAAAATCTGATGATATTAAGTTTGGCATTGAAATATATTATAAAAAATCAATGAAACAGTATTTTGTACAATATTTGAGCATTCAAAAATAAATATTATTTCAACAATTGAAATGAAATATAAATAAACAAATGTGAGAAATTTAATTCGAATTTAGGAAATTCATATTGGAATGTCAATCTAATGAATATTTTTAAAATGAAGATAGGGGTATAATATAGCCCAATGAATGAGGTAAAACAATTCAAAAAATGGAAGAATCATCTAGATGATGAAAGCGCATTTTTGACAGCTAATGAATGCTTGTTACTTCAGAGATTTCGCAAATTACCATCTCTCACAATCACTGAGCTTGAAATCAAGCAGTTTGGGCAAACTTACGAAACAGCAGCTTCCATTTAGTACTAGTTTTAAGTTGACTATTTGATAGGTACATAATTTATGCATGTACAAACTCAAAAATACCTATTAATCTCCATTGTTTAGTTATTGACTGACGGGAGATCAAGTGCTGTACCTTGAAATGATAATTTGATCTTTATCAAAGCTATATAAAAAAATACACCAAAAGTAACCAAATTTTCAACCAATAATGATGATTCATTCTAATAAGCTTCAAATTCGCGTCAAACAAGTCATTGAATGAATCCCGGACAGATTTGACAACTGTACATGATAATAGTGACGCCCACGGCTAAAGTTGTAATTAAATTTTTATCTACTGGAAAGAATTTTAGTTGCCATATCCCTAATGTCATATATATATCTATGGGCATTGTTCCATTTAAAACAAGTAATCGAATAATTTAATCTTCCACAATCACTGAGCTTGAATTAAAGCAATTTGTGCAAACCTACGAAACAGCAGCTTTCATTTAGTACCAATTTCAAGTCTGTAAATAGTATAGTTGCTGAGATCTCAGCGTCACGCCAGCCAGCCAGCCAGCCAGCCAGCCAGCCAGCCAGTCAGTCAGCCGGCCAGCCAGACAGCCAAAGTGAATATAATAGCGCTTTTTTCTAAAAAATGCGCTAAAAATCGATGGCCAGCAAAAAGTAAGACCAAAAAATCAAAGAATCATCTAGATGGCGAAAGCGCATTTTTGACAGCTCATGAATACTTGTTAATTCAGAGATATCGCAAATTACCATCTCTCACAATTACTGAGCTTGAAATCAAGCAGCTTGGGCAAACTTACGAAACAGCAGCTTCCATTTAGAACTATTTTCAAGTTGACTATTTGATAGGCACATAATTTATGCATGTACAAACTCAAAAATACCTTTTAATCTTCATTGTTTGGTTATTGACTGACGGGATGTCAAATGCTGTACCTTAAAATGATAATTTGATTTTTATCAAAGCTATATAAAAGAAATACACCAAAAGTAAACAAATTTTCATCCAATAATAATAATTCATTCTAATAAGCTTCAAATTCGCGTCAAACAAGTTATTGAATGAATCCCGGACAGATTTGACAACTGTACATAATAAAAGTGACACCCGCGGCGAAAGTTGTAACTAAATTTTTATCTATTTGAATAAACTTTAGTTGCTATATCCCCAATGTCATAAATATCAATGGGCATTTTTTCACTTGGAACAAGTAATTGAATAATTTAATCTTCCACAATCACTGAGCTTGAATTAAAGCAATTTGTGCAAACCTACGAAACAGCAGCTTTTATTTAGTACCAGTTTCATGTCTGTAAATAGTATAACTGCTGAGAACTCAGCGTCACGCCAGCCAGCCAGCCAGCCAGCCAGACAGCCAAAGTGAATATAATAGCGCTTTTTTCCGAAAAATGCGCTAAAAATTGAAGAAACATCTAGATCAGGGGTCGGCAACCTTTTTCAGACGGCGGGCCATTCTCACAATGAAATTTTTCATGCGGGCCGCACATTGTGATGTAAAATGTAACTTGTATTGTGCTTTTATATCATATACGAGAATAAATATTATTGAAAATACATATTGGTGCTTTGGCGGGTCGCACAAAAAGTTGCAAAGGGCCCCAGGTTGCCGACCCCTGATCTAGATGATAAAAGCGCATTTCTGACAGCTCATGAATGCTTGTTACTTCAGAGATTTCGCAAATTACCATCTCTCACAATTACTGAGCTTGAAATCAAGCAGTTTGGGCAAACTTACGAAACAGCAGCTTCCATTTAGTACTAGTTTCAAGTTGATTTTTTGATAAGTACATAATTTATGCATGTACAAACTCAAAATAGTTATTTGTGTATCAAGGCCGTAAAGGTTATCTTTTATGGTCGAATCTGTTGTTTGCGGCCGAAGCGTAGCTGAGGCTGCAATTCAGGTGAGACCAAAAAAGAACTGTAGGCCGAGGTGCACACAACGTTTTTTAGGCGATCATTACGAAATAATTCAAAATCACATCATTTTATCTATTTATTTCCAAAACATTGCAATTGTACATCTTAGTTGCCGTTGAAATTGTTTTATTTTATTGTCTTCTATCAAGTTGACATTTAACAAAAAATGCGTATTTATTTTTTGAATTGCAAGAACTACAGAGGTTGACGGAAGAATATATGTACTATTCAAGCGAAAACTGTTTCTTAAAGAGTTCATCAAGCTGCCCATATAGGTAAATATAAAGTGTTTATGAAATATTTTTTGACAGATCAGTCCCAAAAAGTAATATTTGACAGATCAGTCCCAAAAAGTAAAATTTGACAGATCTGTCCCAAAAAGTGAAACTTCACGGCCGCAAAAGAAGCCATAAAAACACCTTTTTTTGTCATGATCGCCTAAAAATATCTTTTAATCTTCCTTGTTTAGTTACGGACTGTCAGGAAGTCAAGTGCTGTACCTTAAAATAATAATCTGATCTTTATCAAAGCTATATAAAAAAATACACCGAAAGTAACCAAATTTTCATCTAATAATAATAATTCTTTCTGATAAGCTTTAAATTCGCGTCAAACAAGTCATTGAATGAATCCCGGACAGATTTGACAAATATATATATATATATATATATATATATATATATATATATATATATATATATATATATATATATATATATATATATATATATATATATATATATATATATATATATATATATATATATATATATATATATATATATATATATATATATATATATATATATATATATATATATATATATATATATATATATATGGGCATTGTTTCACTTGAAACAAGTAATTGAATAATTTAATCTTCCACAATCACTGTGCTTGAATTAAAGCAATTTGTGCAAACCTACGAAACAGCAGCTTTTATTTAGTACCAGTTTCAAGTCTGTGAATTATATAGTTGCTGAGAACTCAGCGTCACGCCAGCCAGCCAGCCAGCCAGACAGCCAAAGTGAATATAATAGCGCTTTTTTCCAAAAAAATGCGCTAAAAATGCGCTGAAAGTCTTTAAGGGATGAAACATTACCTCAAATGTTTAAATGATTTATTTTTCGGGGACTGTTGACAAATCTGAATGTATTATTATATAAACTGACTGTATAAACCAAAACATGTAATATAGTTATCATCCCTTGAAAATCTTAACAAAAGTATGGGAACCTGAATCTGCAATTTGAATAGGAGTTCTATTTCTTGCATGATTTGCATTTCAAATGGAGGTTCTAATCCAGTTTCGAAGCATATTTATTAGTTTATTCATCCCGAATTTTCACACAACTTCTCAGGGTGAAGAAGTTTTCCAATTTTATCTTCAGATTTGTAATCAGCAGGTTCTATATAGCGTGAAAATATACTTTTCTTTTCAAAAAAGTGACAATTAAGGGTAGATTTTTAAGGGTAAAAGTGTGAAAACTTCAAACTCAATTATCTCGGAATTTATGCGGAAAATTTAAAAAGTCTGTCATTTAAAGTGCACTTCAGGCTCAGCCGATTGTTACAAAAATAGAAGATGACCATTAAAATGCTACAGCAATTTTAAATGCTAAATTCCAGTATCCTACGACTGATTATTCTGGATTTATGCGGAAAATAAAAAAAAAGTCTTGAGTAAAGTGCACTTCCGACCCCGCCGATCGCAATCATAATGCAAGATGTACAATAAGATGTTATAGAAGTTCTTTATACGAAATTTCAATATGCGATGGCTAATGATTCTAGATTTATGCAAAAAATTTAAAAAAAGTTTCAAGTAAAGTGCACTTCTGGCTTGACCGATTCATACAATAATAGCAGATGACCATTCTGATGCAACATTAAGTTCAAATACCAAATTTCAACATCCTACGGTTGATCATTCTGGATTTATTAGAAAAATTCGAAAAAGTTTCACGTAAAGTGCACTTCCGGTACAGACGATTGGAACCATAATGCGAGGTGCACAACTAGACCCTATATCAGTCTTAAATACAAAATTTTAACATTATACTTTCAACCAGCTTGGAGATTTGCGAGTTACGTACGAACGCACGCACGAACATACGTACCGACATCAAGCCAAAAATAGTCAAAATGGATTCAGAGATGCTGAAAACGGATATTTCCATCAAAATCTCGATAGGTGAATTTTGTCGGTTTCACAATACCTGCTTGTTACTTTGTACAAGTAAGTAAAAAAAGCATTCAAACGAGTCAAATTTACAAGTCAAGTGTTTTTCTTTGCCGTCCAGATAGTGAGCTACAAGTGACAGATGACAGTTCCTCTGAAAGCACTATTCTAACTTAATAATTAAGTAGAGTAATAATAAATTTCCAATAATCATTCAATAATACAGCTATTTACTTACTTTTTTGTTTCTTAGATCAGATTATTGATAAATCCGTCATAAAATATGCAAAATATACGCCACTGTGTTCTTGAAATGTCGGTAACGTAGTTATCAAAATAATAGCTATTTATGTAATTAGTATGAATAATATAGAACTTCATTGGAAGAGCGAGCAGCGCGAGCGAGTCTAATAAGGAAGGCGAGTCTGTAAACTAAAAATATTTCTCAATTTCCCTATACAAAAATTCGGTAAGTATAACTTGGTGTGCTTTGCTAGTGTTGCTATTGAACTGTTTTTTACTGTTTGTTTGCAGATGTCAAAAATATTAAATACAATTCAATATTCCTTGATTTAATAAAAGAAATAGATACTTCAGAAAGAGTAGAAGAGATTCAATATGATAGAAAAGAATAAATGGATACTTCAGAAAGCGTAGAAGTGTTAGCAGCAAGTGCCAAAGAATCACAAATATTGAGAGAAAAATGTTTTTGTAACAAAAAGAATTTATCTTCGGGTCTGAATATCCGCGATAATACCAATTGTGTTATAAGTATCCATTACCATAATAAATAATATGTTGATTTAATTGTTTGGATTTTTTTTATGTTACTAAAAGAATCTATTTGTATGTGACCTTTTTTGATAAAAACAGTTCCGTCCAATTATGTAAAGTAAAAGTCCTGGTCCAATTGAGTGGCACATTATGGGCACTAAATGCAACTATGAATTACATGATTATGATGCAGTCGAACATAAATAAATAAATTTATGTTCGACTGCACCATAATCATGTAATTTATGGTTGCATTTAGTGTCTATAATGTACCACTTTATTGGACTAGTACTTTTATTTTATTGGACGAAACTATCAGTGTCAAAAAAATGTCACAAAAATATATTTTTTGTTAATATGAAATAAATTCAGACAATTAAATGAACATTTTATTTATTATGATATTGTAATGCATACTTTATAAATTCTGCTTGTTACAAAAACATTCTCCTCCCAATATTTGTGGTATTCTTTGGCACCTGCTGCCAGTACTTCTATACTTTCTGAAGCATCCATTCATTCTTTTCTATCCTATTTAATTTCTTCTACACGTTCTGCATTATCCATTTATTCTTTCCTATCGTATTCAATCCCTTATACACTCTCTGAAATATCAATTCCTTCTATTAAATTGTAGTCAGGATTGTATTTAATAGTTTTGACATCTGCAAACATACACTGAAAAAAATTGTAACAATATCAACACAGCAACACTAGCAAAGCACAACAAGTCATACTTATCGAATTTTTGTATAGGGAAATTAAGAAATATTTTTAGAAGATATTCTGCGTCTCTAGAGCAGTCGAACATAAAGCTTCGTATGTAATTCGTGCATAAACAAACTTTATAGACTCGGCTTATTTATTAGACTCACTCGCGTTGCTCGCTCGTCCATAAACAGCGGCTCGTCCAATAAAGTTCTGTATTATATACTAATTACATAAATAGCTATTATACTAACTTTATTCCATGAAGATAGTTTTGATCATAATGCGAACTTCTGCAAGTCACGTGACAGTCAGTCATTATTGATCACTCTGTATTTCATTTCAGTGATATTCTTTTGCAGTTAGGTTATCTCTGTTTTTTTCTTTGTTAATATTCGGACTAACAATATTTTTTGTAATATTATTTTAGTCCCTGATTTCAGTGTTTGACGTTTGTAATATTTAATAGCAATATTTGTACATATTAAACTTGTTACATTCACAATTTTATATCTATAGTTGATTTCAATTAACAATGGTCCAAGGCTATTTATGGCATTACGATTTGAGCCTCCTGATTGACTAAAATACGGACCAATCTTACATTAGCACAAAAAAATCGTACTAGAGTAACTGTCAGCTGCATAATTTGTCAGTCGCTCTTCAATTATAATTAATAGATTTGTGCAGTTCGAAGATTCAATTTGTATATATTCGAGTAATACGTGAATATATTTGCTGCTTTTATTTCTAGACAACTTGTTTTATATCTTGCATTTTCTGTGAGTGAATCGTGTTCGCATTTTCGCCAATCAGAAGGCTTTAATCGTAGTAACATAAGAAGCTTCGACCGTTCTCAACTGAAATGAACTATAACCATAACCACTAACACTATAAGTGCCAATTCACAATGTACGTAAGGAATACGTAACCGTAAACATAAACATAAAGTTGAACTACTGTATTTCAATGCCCGTGTTCACAATGCTCTTACGTATTTCTTACGTTTACGTATTGACATAAGAGCTACGTAATGAAAACGTAAAGTTGACATAAATTCAACTTTATGTTATGTTTACGTACGAAATAACTAATAGCGCATGCGTCAACTTTAAACACATGTTTTCATCTGAATGTTGACAACACCCTGGCTCGAATCATGCTTCAAATATGCTTGACATAGAATTATTAATAAAAAAACCAACAATTTCTTCCTCGTCTCAATATTTCTCTCGTTGGCGACTTTTATAACGCAGTTCCAATCTGGTTTCAATAATAGTGAAACAATCGCAAGATCTTTATCAGACATCATACAATAAAATAAAACAAACTAAGCTCCGAATTGTTAAAAGTGAAACATAAGTGAAACCAAAGAAAAACAGTAAACACGAAACAGAATCCAAATCAACAGAATATTTGAAAATGACAGTCAGAGAAACAGAACACAATACATCAATAACCCTAATTTGTACCAACGTAAAATGAAAAAAACACTTTATTTTAATATTTTACATTACGACCATTGTGAACATACATAATTTCTTACGTTTATTGTTTTACGTACTCCTTATGTTTACGTACATTAAGAATTGGCACTAACTACTAATTTCGTTTCATGAACGGGGTTTCAATTTTTCGCATTGTATTTCAAATATCTATTGATGAATCAATTTTTTTTTTTATTACTCATGCGGGATAAGTACTATTTTGTGCACGTTTTTCCGGGCGGTAAACAGCTCTTTGCTTTTTGAGTGCGCCAAGTATAACTTAACTATTTACCGCCCGGAAAAACAAACGAAAAATAATACTCATCCCACATTCGTAATAAAAAAATAGTATCTGCAACTCGTGCGGTGTTGTCAATTGGCCACTTGAGTGAATGGGCGCACGTACGAAGGCAATCTCGTGGGCAATCGACAACTTATCGCACTTGTTACACAATATACTATTGTGACAGTAAATCACTGATCTCTATATAACATTCCTTATATTCAGATCAGTGCAGTAAATGCAATGGTCCTTATTTCCACCTCTTAAAATCGCACTACTTCAGCAAAAATTTTAATAAAAGGAGATAGCGCTATATAATGCAACATGAGATGGTAAGAGAAAGTGCATCAATTTTTAGGAAGTAGCGCTATTTCAGGAGGTGAGAATATGGACCAATGTTTTTATGAAACGATTGTATTACTGCCTTCACACGGGTACAGTTTATTATCGGGTTGGCAACATTGTCTAATGGCATCCACATGGCGTTTGTTGACTTCGTATGAAATTTTGTGTATTTTCCATCATGCAGTGCAACAAGCATATGTATTATTTGAGTGATATTTGCTCTCTTTGCCTTGCAAATAATAAAAATATTACATTCGATATCAGCAGATATTCAAGAGAACGAGAAATACTTGAATGTATAATTCCAAAATATGTAAGTGTACCTTCTTTAACCTAGCTTACTAATAATTTCTCAACAATATTGAAAATAAATAATGTATCTATTATTTAATCAGTGATTACATCAGATTTTGGACTGAAAAAATACGGATCAGACTCATGTGATTAATGATCGATAAAAATGATTCAGGTTTTTAGAAGAACAATTTGATCATTCTTTCTGTTCTTTCAAGCAATATGTACTCGTTATTACAATACTTTTGATCGATCTGTATGATTTGTTAGAAAGAAATATGGAACATTGATAATTGACCGTAGAAAATCGAGCCAATGAAGCTATAAGATAGAATGGCACGTATTCAGTATTCAGGTACTGCTATTCAGGTGCTGCTAAGATGTACAATTAATTGACTGTTTCCAAATTATAACTTAGGCTGGTACCACAAGCTCTGTTTTAGGTTATTCTAAGCAGTGTCATTTTAAGAAGAATTTTAAGGTAACATAAATATTTCAAGCTATTTTAATGGAAAATATTCAAATAAAACTCTTAGACATATGTGTTTTCTGTGATTTGTATCTGAAGATTATTTTCGGAAGTATTTGGGAAAA
Source organism: Dromius quadrimaculatus (assembly GCA_963989225.1). Taxonomy (NCBI): domain Eukaryota; kingdom Metazoa; phylum Arthropoda; class Insecta; order Coleoptera; family Carabidae; genus Dromius; species Dromius quadrimaculatus. The sequence continues at coordinate 42,367,106 of OZ022328.1, read as the reverse complement.
TTCTAATTGCGTTAAAACACATCTTGACACAACGCTCCTAGTACCGCCAAAAACAGAGCTCGTAATAACAATCATTGTGATGATTTCTAGCAACGTAGCAACGTCTGCTTCATCAGTAGAAGCGATTTATGAATATTGAAAAATATATGTACATAATTTAACCAATGATTGTTGATAAAACCATTTCCACACCATAGCTGCTAACTCAAGCGCACTGCCAAGGTGGAAGTTACTTCTGAATATGGACCATTATCGTACGTATTAGAACATAATGTATGAGTGGAAAAATTATTTTGTGCCTGAAAGCGGCAATAGATCTGTTACTTTTCGTATTCATATTTTTCATACCAATTATAATTCAAAATTTTGTTTGAAATTACCAACAAAGTTAAAATATTTCTGTGCCTCATTAAATCCAGTTGCAATATCATGACACAATAGTATTCTTTATGTCTGGTGCAGGAAATTAACCAAGAATGTTTGATCGTGATACCCAATTGAAAATCAATTACGACAATTTTATGCGAGAATACGAAAATCTCAATCACATGCAGCAAATTAACGCCAGTACCGATATAGATACCACATGCAAACCATTATTACCTGCCTCATCACGCGGTTATTGAAGAATTGAGCTCAACATCGAAAACTTGGGTAGTTTTTGACACTTCGGCTAAAACATCAGGCTTGAGTATCAATGATACTTTCTTGATCGGTACTAAATTGCAGGATGATTTATTTGCCATTTTAGTTGGATTTCGAACACATTATGTTCTGCTATGGCCACACAGAACTTTCCCAACCATGAATTTCATGTCTAGTAGCATCACTGTTTCATGAAATACTGTCAATTAATTGCTTATTTCATTATAATCTCATTATTCCTCTTCTTCGGAAAAACAATGAATTTTATAATAATTCAAATTTTTATGACAAATGAACCTCTAATAATTTTGAAAAATGTCGTGGATGGTAACGTGGAACTCAGTGATTATTTATTTCAGATTTTTACCAAGTTTAAATTGGTACCAAATTAGACATTACTTGAATAACTAAAACAATTGACAATCGTTTTAATATTCTCTTTTTCACTTCTACTAGAAATATTTCTGCAGGAGCTTTAATTTGATACCAAACACGATAGAATCAAATTTTCGACTAATTACTCAAGTATTTAGATAAAACAATTGATGAACGTTTGCATGTGATGTCCAGATATGAGTAATAATAATTCAAATTTCACATTATGATTCTCATTTTTTCTTTGCTTCGGAAAAATATAACGAATTTCATGATAATTCAAATTTTAATGATAACAAATGAACCGCTAATAACTTTGAAAAATGTTTCAGCGAAATATTGTATCAAGTTATTCAAAGATCAATTTTGGCAATTTGGTATTTTATGATAAATATTATTGTTTATAAAATAAACGCAAAAAAACTATAAAATTTTACCAATAAAGTTTTGGTACCACTACCACTAGTTAAAAAAGCTCATTTACAAACATTGATTAAGCATTATCCGGAACAACAATTTTAGCGCGAAATTTGAAAGGATGAATCTTGTAGCAATATGTTTGATGAATACTTCTTATAATAAATTGAAAAAGTTTATCAAAAATTAGATAATTTGTCAAAGTTTCATTGGCTCACGAGCTCTGTTTTTGGCGCTACTAAGAGCGTTGTGTCAAGATGTGTTTTAACGCAATTAGAATTTTCCTAAATACTTTAAGACTGTATGACACGATGCATAATTTCTCTCAAAATTATGTTCATAATTTTGAACAAAATTTCTAACAAAAGTTTGTACAATTTTTTGAACATTATTTTGAAAGCCTGTATGTCACTACTATAAAATTTTGTACATTAATCTGTTCACGCATCTGCGCACATGCTACTTCACGTGACAACTTTCAGATTGAACAAAAATATTAAAATGGATGAAAGAAGATTTGTGGAGCATAAATTCAAATTATTTTTGATATCGTCGATAATAGTAATTGTTGGAAATAACAATACCTTAAACCAACAATGTATATAAAAAGTAACTGTCAAACAGACTAGAATGTATATTTATGCTAGTACGCATTCATATTGCGCACATTTTGAATGTTCACGCTTCTGCGCATAAGCTACTTCACGTGACAAATGTCAGATTGAATAAAAATATCAAAATGGATGAAATGAAATTCCTCAATTAAAATTATGATCTCATCTCTGGAGTACGATATTTCTAAAATAATCATAACTCTTACAACAACAATTCATATTTGGGCATAAAATGTCAGATAAATGAGAATCTTTATTCATGCCAATGCGCATTCGTATTGCGCATATTTTAAAGGAAAATTTGTAAGAATATAGAGCAAGTCCTACATTTTTTTGTACATTTTTTTGAACATTTTTTTGAAGGTATTTTGATGTATGCCACAGTACATTTTTTTGAGCATAATTTTGGAACACAAAAATGTACATAATTTTGAGAGAAATTATGTATCGTGTCATACGGCCTTTAGAAAATAATCTTCAGATACAAATTACGGTAAATACATATGTCTACAAAATTTATTTAAATATTTTCCTTTAAAATATCTTGAAATATTTATATTGCCTTAAAACTGTTCTTGAAATAACACTGCTAGTATAGCCAAAAACAGAGCTTGTGGTACCAGCCAATATATTTTTTGAGAGTAGTGAGAATCCAAGTTTGAAAGTCTGACGATGGATTACATTTCTAGAGTGTATAAAATTAGCATGCAAATCCTATAGTCGTGAGACAGCGCCTAAATTTTTTGTTGATTACCGCTCATTTGAAACTTTGTGAGTGGCTTCATTGTGATGAGTCCGACAACTTTTTCATTTATCAAAATTCTAGATTTGGGGGCGTTTTCCAGCGAGGGCTAATTAATTGAAAGAATATTGCCGTAATGCTGATCTGTACACTAATCGAAAGATTTTTTGATAATAAAATGAAGGGAAAATATTGTCCGACATAAATATTGAGGCTACCGGTGAATCCGACAAGCCGCACTTGTCATAAGTATGTTGGTACTAATGGTACGTATGTTGGTACTTATGACAAGTCGGACTCACCGGTAGCCTCAATATTCATGTCGGACAATATTTTTCCTTCATTTTATTATCAAAAAATCTTTCGATTAGCGTAAAGATCAGTATTACGGTAATATTCTTCCAATTAATTAGCCCTCACGGGTAAACGCCCCCAAATCTAGAATTTTGCCAAATGAAAAAGTTGTCGGACTCATCACAATGAAGCCACTCACAAAGTTTCAAGTGAGCGGTAATCAACAAAAAATTTATGCGCTGTCTCACGGACTACTATATTTTAGAGACTTTGATAGCTACTTATTTGGAAAAAAAATATATATACTAGGCACTGTACTTGTAGTTATCATACAAAAAATTTCATGAAAATTGAACATGACAATTTTGAGAAAAAATAAAATATTAATGCTAAAAATACCAATTTCTCCGAGAGAATCCAGTTTTTTGGGACAAAATTTGGTGAACTTATAGATGACATCATTCCTCAGCGGTGCTTGATTATTAATTATTGATTTTTAATAATTAATATTCTGTTGATAATCCTATTCGCGCAATTCTAAAAGTATAATATTTTTATTCAAAAAGTATATAAATATTTAAATAATCAACTTTTTTTGACAACGGTCACTGAATTTTGGGCTTAAAATTCTCGATATATTGGGTACTTCTTTGACGTCCTTTCACACGTTTTTTTATTCTATATTAAAATTTACACATTCAATTTCAACAAAAGTAATTATATCTCGTGGCCAAATATTTCTTGGAGATCATATATTTTTTGAGAGTAGTGAGAATCCAAGTTTTCCATAAGTTGAAAGTCTGACGATGGATTACATTTCTAGAGTGTGTAATGAGTTTTGTAGGGTTGGCGCTGCCCACTCTTGCTCCTCCCTACGCCCGTGGGTATGTTACAACGTGTACAAGAGTGCATTGTTCGAAAAAATATCGCATTTTATTTTCATCAAGTACATATTATATGAAAATTTTTATTCTGTTATTACGAAAACGTAATGCTCTACATTATTTGACTCAATACTCTTTATTATTGTATCTATATATGAAGGAGTATGCGGTTTAATTTTAGTAACTCGGCAAACCAAATACTTGGTCTCACGTCGTTATGCTTAATTTCATACTCTTATTGCATTGATTAATATATTGTATTTATATTCCAGATATCTCAAGAATCGGATATACCAATGCAAATTTGCGACGAATGTGTAAATAGTTTGTACAGTATTTTCAAGTTCAGGCAAAGATGTTTGGAAAATATTATTACATTCTATGAGCATGTGCAGAAATTGAAGGAAAACAACAGAGAAAAAAAACATTTAGTAGTAATGTTGATTGATATTGCACATCAAAGAAAATATGAAATATTCAATGATAATCAGAGAAAAGATGATAACGATGCAGAAGAAGCCAACTATAAAATAGGAATAGAGACTGATATCCCCGATTTAGTTGATGAAGAATTAATAATAAAGGAAGATTCATGTTACTTTGAGGACGACGTCCAAGAATATTGTGCGGAAGTGGGATCAGAGTTTTCCATAGTCAACGAAGAACGAAATGAACTAACTGCTGGAAACTATGTTATCTCGGCTGATGGTGATCAAAATGGTATGACAAATACTAAATAATTTGTTTTGAATCTACACTCATGCAAAAAAATAACTATTTTTAATTTGAATGTAAGGCTCGTGCTACACGACGCCTTTTTTGCTCACGGTTTGCTTGCTTGATCTCACTGATGGATACCATTTAAGCGTTAAAAAATTTGAACTGGCATTTTCATGCATTAAATGTGAAAAACTAACGTCAGATATTGAAACGCTCGTAGAGTCGGTAGCGGTTCTTGCGACACGATAAAGAATTTAGAATTAATCAATCAAATATGTCCAAGATCCAGGTCTTTTTCAATGCTTCTAGGAATAAGCTGGATAATGGAAGAATAAAATTATTTTGAAAATGTGAATAAATCAAACAGTATTTATATCTAGGATTTGAATGTTTTTCTAGATGGTCTCAGCCATAGAAAGAAGTCAAAATTTCTTTAGAGTTTTGAATTTATCAAAAATGTATACATTTACAGTCTTTGACAGTACCATAAGTATGAAGTTATAAACTAATACGGATACTAATGAAGTGCAAATATCAAGATGGCAATCTTTAGTTTTTTTTTTTAATATTTTGTTTACGTACAACGACTGAACGTTACTATCATGTCTCATGCTTATATTACTGCTATTCATCTATTTTTCACCACTCAAGCTCTTTTTGGTACTTTGGCGATTGACTGTAAATGCTATATAATTTATCCGTAAAAATTTGAAAATGATCTACACCATGGACAATCACCGATTGATAGTTTTAAGCGGTGATTCAAACAGTACCACACCACAATGTTGGGAAATTTTTGCAATAGTTGTGTTGCAACACCCGATTTTCTACCCAACATTACGCTGGCTCCGTCACTAATAAAACCAATCAGATTATTTTTAAAATAGTCTTCATCAAATCCATAGTTTTTTAAACAATCTAATAAGCATTTTTCTATTGTATTAGCAGTTTGATCTGCTAATTCAACTAAGTCAAAAAAAATAAAATGAGAATCAGATGTTTTATCTGTTCCACATTTAAGATAAATAATCAAAGTTGATTTTTTACTTAAAGTTGCGGACTCGTCAATGAGCATAGACATTTTCCCGCAGATTTCAGTTATTTTGTTACATATTTTTCTTCTCATTTCTTCCGCAACATGATCAAAGATATTTATGCTGCTAAAGCGGGAACATAAATCGTGTGGTATTACAGCACCATTTATTTCTTCTAACAACAATAAATTATAATGATCCGAGTATGCTTTATCTAATTTGGCGATGTAATATTCAGTTCGGAATATTTTACATGTATCGGAAACATCAGCAGAATTTAATTTATCAAAAGTTTTTCCAATTCTTTAGCTTTGTTTTCACATTGTATTGAACTTAGCTGACCAAATCGAGAACTGCCATTGGGAGCTATTGAAAATGCAGCCTACTCTTTCGAAATGGATGATCCTTGATTTTCACATATTTGCAAGTATTGCAACCTGTAAAAAATATGGTGCATCTACCTCTGGTGAACGATAATTATCGCTTCAATTTGCTACTCATAAAGGTACACCGTCACACGCCTACTTAAATTTATGTGACTGTTTTTTTGTAGTAGATATAAAATAATGCGAACGTTGTGGTTTAATATTTACATTTATTTACACTTTTTTACATGTAGTCAGTATAAAAACTGAATTGATGTTTTTAATATAACATATTTAAAATTGTTCCAACATGGAAGTCGGAAACATAAAAATGGACTTAATTTCAACATGAAAGTTGGACTTAAAATGACTTCCAAAGAAAATGAAAATCTTGTGAAAGTGGTTGTTACCACCCTCCAGAAGAGAGGGAGACCAATTGGAAATCAAAACCCCCTAGTGAGGGAAAGCGGCATTTGGACCTAGTTTGAGGATTATAAACAAATTTCGGCGAATGCTTAAATAAAAAATAAAGTGCACATAGCACTAAATAGAACTTCAAATTTTACTTCAATAAAACAATTTGTAACTCGTGGGAAAGGGACTCCAGAAACTTCTCAACATTTTATTTACTGTCCCCTTCTTTTGCATATATTTGTGGTAGTTTTATTATTGTTATGGTCTTCAAGTTTAATAATCTATACATTTTTCAGAATTTTATTCAATAAAAACGACTTTTGACTTTAAATTCTGTATATTTATTTGAAACTTTGACGTTTCGATCCTTTGACCAAGGATCTTCTTCAGAAAACAATGATACAAAATAAAACAAGGCAAGTAACTAGATACTAAAAATATACAGAATACTAGACGTGATAACGTGGATATCACACCTAAACAAAAAGAATAAAATCCTCTGACATTCACCCAAGGCTTGTTGTCTTTATTTTCATCGACTTACATATTGGTTCGTCTTCAATTCTTCTTTTGAATTGCTTTCTGAACAAGACGCTTCCACATTTTCCAAAACATTTTTAGTATTTACTGTATTAATATTAATATTGGATCTTAAAATGTTTCCGTCTTCGCCATCTTCACTAACTTTTCAATTAAGAATTATAATAAAGTAAGCAACATCTGTTTTCTATTTTGCGGTTGACTCATCTCGGTAAACAGGAAGACAAGAAACGAAGAAATCAGAAAACTGTAAATTACGCAGTTCGGAATACCCTAATTTATTTAGTAGCTAATTTTTTATGTTGAAATTGCGTTATAACAACCATTGACCATGCTACTTCCACACTGGCGACTAGCGAACCACAGACCAAAGAGAGACTGGACAGTCCATACGGGCAAGATACTAAAATTTAGAAAATGAAAAGCGCGCGGTTCACTCTGTATTTATATGTTTTTCCATTCTTTCAATCCTCCTATAACCTCATCGAAAGAATAATAACTTTTGCTACTTGCTCTTTTCGCGCATTTTTTCCAGATAATATGAATATAGCCAAATATTTATTATTCTTTGAATGAAGTTATAACAGGACCGAGAAATCGGTCTTTTTCATAACTTTTATATCAAAAAAAGCAACAAGACAGCTTTGTTCAAAATATTTATTTTTTTTTTGGTACAAAGTTGTTGATCAAAGAAATAATATAAATGAACAAATGAAATAGATGTAAAATAAAATTTAAAAAATACATTACATAGAAATTTATCTGTGATAAGATACTTTGCCATAAATTGACAAATAATTATTTTTTGTGGCGTTTGGTCTGCAATCTTTTTTAATTAATTTTTTGTTGGTTAAACTGAAAAAATGTTTTAGCATAACATGTGCAATTGTCAACAGTAATTACACAAGAGCTTTTTATTTTGCTGGATAAATTTCTGTTTTCACGAAACCTTGTTACCTAGCAATTTGACAAGAAAACTGTTCTAATAAAATCACGACACCGTAGGTGGAGTGATTTTATTTTTTGAACAGTTTTCGAGTCAAATTGCTGTCAGGTTACAAGGTTGAGTTATCAAACTGAAATTTACTCCAAGAAAAATAAAATGCTAGAGTGTAATTCGGCGAGATAATTTAACGACATTTTATTTATGAAAAAGTTTATTTAAATTTACAATTATTGAGAGTACAATTATTATACATCGTTTCACGTTTCATTTGACACATTCCACTAAGTATTCTTTAAGATTTTCTCCATCAATTCTCCGCATACTTTAAGTTCAATCTAGCAAAATATTTGAAATTTGACATATCGTACCTCTTCCTAATATATAATTCTGGTTTTCACAAAATACGACAAATTGTCTACAGATACATGATTTATTGTTTTTTGTATTTATAGACACACTTTTCTTGATATTTTCTTTTATATTTTCTTCAAAAATATTCCAAATTATATTTATTTTGCAGTTTAAGCATTGACAAATAATGCAAATGACAGTAATATAGTGAATGTTTTGATTTGGTTGCTAGGAGAAAGGTAAATAACGTTTTATCACTTGCAAAAAGTTACCTTCCTTTTTATCCGCTGTCAAAACGATAAAATTGTTTTTTTCTTATGGCTTACTTTATATTGGAGTGGAATTATCATTTATTATACCATAAGTAGTTGAAGTATTATCGATTATTTTTGTGGTGCTATCACGAATGTTTATTGTGCTTGCGTTTGAATACCACGAGTGTGCAGCACGAGTGGTATTCACAAGCACAATAAACATGAGTGATTGTCCCACAAAAATAGTCTATAATACTTTAACTACAAATGGTATATGGAGGACTATTCCAGGAGTCAAACCATTTTTTCAAATTAGTTTTCTGTGAATCTAGTAGTAACTCACGTAATTTTCATAGGAACGAGTAAACAAACTTCTGTCAAACTGAAAAATTAGAGTTTCTTGCATTTTATTTGACGAATAATAGAGAAATATATTGCGTCTTGATATGGGAACTAGTTCAGAAAGGCTTGGTGATAGATCAGAAGATAAAATTGATGAAGATATTCAGAAAAATATTCCATTAAATGCGAAGAAAGCACAAATTGGAGGTATCCACATCTTTGAGTAAAATACTCACTTGGACCACTAGTGTAATACCCGATGGTATTTCTACACGTCCAAATACTCACTGATATGCACCGTTTCTATGGTGATTTAGCATTGTTAACCTTGTTATAAATACTACGAATGGAATAGTCGAAATAATTTTTTTTTTTTTTTTTAATTTCTCTGTGAGAATCGCAATGAATTTGTGTGTCCACAGGAATTCGTTCTCCAAAAAAATATTTTCTATAATTTTGTCCTTGTTTATAATTCTGTGCTAATTACAGAATAGTATATTGTGTGGCTAGGGACAAAACAAGACAATTTCAGCCGAGGGAAAGTGTTGCTTGCTCGAGCATTTTTTTAAAGATTGCCTAATATTGTTTTAGGAATTTTTCTTTAAACTTTCATTAATTCGTTTCATTACAAAAGTTATTTTCAATTTTTTTTTTTTTTATCACATTTCGCAATTTCTTTAGATTCTACCAAATTGAATTGAGTTGATTACTAGTTGCCTTTCACAATTTTACAATGACTGATAATAATACTCAGGGATCAATATTTCTATCCACGATTTTTTACAGTCAAAAAAGTTCCAGAAACCATTATTCAAAGATATCAATTCATCAATTTAATGATTTATATCTTGATATCATATTTCGTATTCTTCTCATATCATTACTCGCTTTTTTCAATTAATATAATGTTCGACATGAATTTCATATTTAGCGCGTTCATACACAGTGTTGTGTCATGTGACGTTATCATCTGTCACCGGCTCTTTTCTATTTAGTGAATACTGGCAGTCCATGTACTTAATGGTCTAAGTAATTAGTTCATGGCAGCCGGTCTAGATTTTATAATTAGTGCGATATTTGCTGTTCTTAAATGAAAATTATTTAACTAATCTTTAGCTGCAATGATTTTACTGCTACATCTATTTTTCTAGCTTTTGTTTCAAGCCTAGAGCGATACCTTCCAATTAGCTGTTACAGTTGAGTGAACTGAGAATTTAAATAATATCTGAATATCTTTGCGGACCATTGAAATCACACCACATACCATCGACTGCCGAACGCTAGTTTATAGTATGTTCAGGGCTCCACAATCGTATTCTTCAAAATCTGATAATATCCATTTATTGTGCATGGACGAGCATGTATCATGTCCAGTTCTATTTAAGTTGAGGCTGTATCATGCTTTTCTCGACGATTGCATTTGTAAGGGTTTCCCACTTACAATAAATTTATATTTTGGTAGATTGGGTTCTTTGCTGAACTGTGAGGATATTATATTTGTACTTATCTACTCTTGGAATACTTCTGAAAGGGGAGAATGACTTGCACAGGAATAATTTGCACGTTTAACAAATAATAAAATGTATTTAAAAGGATAAGGAATATAAAGATCAAGTTACCAAACTCCGATTGCTCACCGGCTTTCAAACTACATTGATGAATATTTACAAACCTCTAACTTCTTAACACACGCACTAACTAACTTATTACTAACTACATTATCACTAACTAACTACATTCTCCTTGACTAACTCATAACTAGCTTGATTAACTATTGTAACTTGACTCATAACTAACTTCTTAATTCCCTATTGACTTCTATATATAAACTCCAAAATGCCAATATAACAATATTCGTTATTGACGTCAAAAGTATTTACAAATAGTTCATATACCTCTATTGTTTGCTCGCAAGAAAAGCACATTCCTCAATTTCGTCAGAGTTCAGCAAACTGTGAATTGGTACAAGGACATTTGAGTTGTCATGGTTGTTCTAATTAAAATGTGATTGTATTTATATGGTATCGGAGTGAACTTTAGAGTCCCTAATTTAGTTCAAATCGTATTTTTAGAGTGCATGGCAATTTTGTGGTCCTAGAGCTAGCTTTTAAAAACAGAATTGATTTCCTCATCGTTGAGACTTATTTAAAAGTCAACTTGGATAGTACATTCGACAGATCTACGCAATCGTTTTGTTGAGTCAAGGGAAATATAGACGTTTAAATTTGTACGTGACTTAAAAGTAGTAGCTAGGCATCTTCTGATATTCAATTTTCGTATCATCCGATACCCAAAAATATAAATATGAGGAGGAAATAAAACTTCCCAATAAAAATATTAGTGACTAAACGATGGCTCAACGCTTTTACATGATACATGATTCTCAAATTATTAAGTAATATGCTGAAGGCTGTAATTTTCTCATTTGATACATTTAGTAATCGTCTCGTCTGAAATTCACCTTTCACAATAATTTAAGATGGACGTTGTCTCTATCAAACCTGTTCAAACTGTTCGTGAGTAAGTTAAATACGTAATTAGGCGTTTTTATGTATTTACTCTTGTGTTCACTTGAATCTAATCTTTGACGTCACAGGTTGATTGAATCGATCAGTTTTTCTCTTTGAAGTTGAAACCAAAATTAAAATGGACAAAAAGGAAAAGCTGTTGAATATTCAATAAAAAAATTCATCCTTCAAGGATCTAGTAAAGATAAGCTCCCAGCTTTTGAAATGACGTTAAAAGCAAGAAGAAAACTGAAAGTTTCATATTAACATGAGTGTGTATACTAACGTGAAGAAAGTGTATATAATTTTTGATTCACAAAAATAATTGTAATTTGCAGTAATTTCTTTTAAGTCTCCCATGCTCACGACATTGTTCGCAGCATTTTGAATTTGAACTTACAAGCAGTGGCGGATCCAAGAGAGGTAGATCTCGCCTTCTCTCCGAGATATTGTTTTCTATAATATTGTGAAATATATCTTAACTGGTACTATTACCACATCAAAATCATTAGTTTTCACGTTAATGAAAATATTAATTTTTCTTTCAAAAATCTAATTTTGACTTTCGCCCACTATCGAATGGGAAAAACACCACTTTTCAGGATGGCAAGCCAACTGTATCTGCTTTGGCTGCCATGTAGTTCCTGCAATTTTTTCAATGATGTTGTTTCTAGTGTTATGTTTGTGTCCTATTGTATATGTTAGCAGAGGCGGATTTAGGCTAATGGCGCTCCTAGGCCCATTATGATCTGGCGTCCCTCTTATCTACATGTTATAATTGAAAATATTATCATTATAACTAGAAAATACTAGGGTTGAGAAATTTAAATCGAGTGATTCTTTTAAAAAAGTCATTGACTCAAATCAAATGAAATTATTCGATAATTTGAAGAAAAAAATGATAATTTTCATTATTGTAGGTATGACGTATTTATTAAATAAAAAATACATACAATATACAAACGAATCACAGTGAAAAAATTAAATCGTCTTTAAAAAATCGTAAATACTCTAACATAAAACATAAACATAATTTAAATAGCAAAAATAGAGGAGAAAGGTCAATCTATTCATTTAGTTGTACATTATTATTAAAATGTTTGGATGAAAAGACTAGTTTTCCAGCCTTTTCAGTTCCCAATCGCCTTCTCAGTTTTGAATGCACAAGTCCAAATGATGAGAAAACTCGCTCGACACAAGCTGAATACGAAGTGGCGCATAAAAGTGATTTTATAATCTTCAATATTATATCTTTATTTGATCTGAATTCATCTTTTTGGGACATCCACCATTCAACCCTTGAAACTCCAGAACTTCTTTTGGAAAAATTACACTTGTAAAAGGTTCAGATTTTGCTTGGTATTTTATCAGCAATGGTAGGAATCCTGTATTCGCAAAATTTTGCTGAGCAAATTCTAAAGCTGATTATTTTTCTTGTGCATTAAGTTTTGGAATGTTTTTCTTGGGTCAACTATGTGAGCTAAAAAGTGTGCGGGTGTTATAGCTTATTGATATCGTTTATAGAAAAATGAAAATTGTTTTAAATTTAAATCAATATCTTTGAATGATATTTCTAACTGTTTCCAAGCTTCTACTGCATCTGATGAGGTAGAGAAGTCTTTTTGTAATGTATCTAAAGCTTCAGCGATTGGTTTTAAAATAAGTGAAAACTCTTCAGCTGATCTTGTCAATGACGTTTCTATTTTCTTCACATATTTGAAACAGTTTTTGCCATTCAGTAATATACACATTCACAAATTGATTATTGCAAAAATATTTTACGATGTGAACCACGTGTACTTTTATGCTTTTTATTTCCAAGTCTTTTGATAAAAGATTTAATATATGGGCTGAACATCCATATGTAATTATTACTGGAGTGTTTGTAAATTCTGTTGCATATTCTCTGATCGCATTTCTCATGTTTGCCGCATTATCAGTCACTACGCTAATAACCGTACATTTATATTCCTATTCACAAGTGTTACTTAGTTGTTTTACAATTGTCGTCAAGTATTCCTCTGTATGTGGATTGCCAGATGTACGTATGGTTTCTAATAAATACACTATGGCGGTTTCAGGAGCTATTGTTGCGCCTATGATTGGTTCGTTGTGAACATTTGATCACCAATTAATTGACAGACAAACACAGTTTCCTGCTAATTCTAAGAAACATTTTGTCCGCTCTTCATTATAAATTTCTTCTGATAAATTTGTTCCGATTGCAATTCTGGAGGGGCGCTTATATCCTGGACGTAGCATTTCAATAGCTTTTTTTACTTGTGGATGCTCAATCTTTCTAAAACTTGTATTTGTAGCAAACAACATTGGTTTATCTATTTCGTGTCTAGTAGATTTTGAAGTTTTTATCACAAAATTTGATAATGTTGCAAGTTTCAATTTTTTAGATAACTTTTCACAAACAGTTAATGAAGAAATATGAGACAATCAACAATACCTTGCATTTCTAAGTTACATTTTTTGCAGACTGCTTGACTACCTTTCTTTCCTTCCTTCTTTAAGGATTTTTCTTCAAAAAACATCCAAATGTTATCTTTTATCTACCCGTCATTCAATGAAACTAATCAACTCACGTACGTGCACCACAAAACAATCAGTCTATATTTCTTCAGACAATACTGAATTGTATATTGAACGGGAAAACTTATAACTACCGGCAAGATGAAGATGCACGTAGACGCGTGCTCGGCACAAACAAGAACAAACATAAATATCCATGTGTGGGACTCCTCATGCAGTTAAACTCTTTTATATTTTTGAATAATATCTTTAGAGAATAAAGATGATTTGAATATTTAATTGAAAATACCCGTTTCTTCGCACTTGGGAAACATCGAAAAAATCTGATTTAAATCAAATTCTTTTGATTTAAATCAAAAAAATTGATTTTTTTGATTTTTTCAAAAAAATCATGATTTCTATCTATCCTAAAAAATATGTATTTTATTCTTGCTTCTTTCAACATAAAAATATGACATAGTGATATACTCAAATAAAAAAATTAATAATCAACTACGTAACGTTTCTTTGTCTTGTTTTAGCTCGTGCAAAAGTATCAATTATGTGATCATAATTAATTTCTTGCACCAATCGTGCTTCGATAGACAACAACGCACATGCATTAAGTCTATAAATAATTTTTTACCGTTTACAACATGGAAAATGATCGTTCTCCAGAGCAATTGGTTGATAGTATACTTAAATAAATGTGTAAAGCAATGTCTACGTTAGGGTTAATCTCACAAAGATCTCGTGAATGCAACATAGCACTTTTTTTACCCTCTTTGTCTGATAGGTGCTGGAAGTGAAATTTCAGATGAATGCATTCATCACTAAATACTGTTTCCAGATCATCTGGATACTTTGTTCTAATTTGTATCGTTTGCTCTATTATTTCATTCGTATTGATTTCAGGCAAATTGTTGAAGAAATCAAAATTACTGTGAAGCTCTTTGTATATCGTTTTACGTTTAAATATTGATACGAAAATTGTTCCGCACACGACCAGATATAGATTCTCCTTCATTTGCTCTTGACTCATCTGGCTGTAGTTTTCGAATTTTTCACACCGAATGTCATGTACATAATAATTTTAACTCTGGAAAGCGATTTACCTTTCTCTTGATGATGAGAAAATTTTTCGTCCCTCATGTCTTGAAGAAATAAATCAAGTGAATTATAAAGTTGCACAATAGTTGATAAATCAATTTGCGATTGTTGAAGTTTCTTATTAGCAGTATTAAAACCATTCAAAATTGCGTTCCAAACAGTAACTAGAATCGCTGTTTCTAAATGTTTCAATATTTTTTTGCAGTACGGTAGCTTCACAATCTGTTTTCGGCTTTCCATTCGTACTTTCTGTACTAAATTTATTGCATCAAGTATGCCAGACCACTCTTTTTTCAAAGCGTAACATGCATCATGTCGAGCATACCAACGAGTCGTAGAAAGATTTTTGAGACTTCGACTTGTATATTGCACTAAAATCTCCCAACGATGTATAGAAATGATAAAAAGTTATAAAGCTCTTGCAGCGTAGGGAAAAAATCAGCCGCTTCAGAGACAGTTTCAGCGGCGCACGATCCTACTAAATTCAACTAATGTGCAGCACAAGGAACATAATTAGCTCAAGGATTGATATTTTTAATCCGTGCTTGAACGCCTAAATATATAACAGCCATATTACTAGAATTTTCGTAAGACTGATTACGACAGTTCATATGTCGAGACCATGTCTGGCTGGCTGGCTGGCGTGAGGCTGAATTCTCAGCAACTATACTATTTACAGACTTGAAACTGGTACTAAATAAAAGCTGCTGTTTCGTAGGTTTGCACAAATTGCTTTAATTCACGCTCAGTGATTGTGGAAGATTCAATTATTCAATTACTTGTTTCAAGTGAAACAATGCCCATAAATATATATGACATTAGGAATATGTCAACTAAAGTTTATTTAAGTGGATAAAAATTTGGTTACAACTTTAGCCGTGCGTGTCACAACTATTATGTACAGTTGTCAAGTTTGTCCGGGATTCATTCAATAACTTGTTGGACGCGAATTTGAAGCTTATTAGAATGAATTATTATTATTGGATGAAAATTTGTTTACTTTTGGTGTATTTTTTTCATATAGCTTTGATTAAGATAAATTATCATTTTAAGGTACAGCACTTGACCTTCCATCAGTCAATAACTAAACAATGGAGATTAAAAGGTATTTTTGAGTTTGTACATGCATTAATTATGTACCTATCAAATAGTCAACTTGAAACTAGTACTAAATGGAAGCTGCTGTTTCGTAAGTTTGCCCAAACTGCTTGATTTCAAGCTCAGTAATTGTGAGAGATGGTAATTTGCGAAATCTATGAAGTAACAAGCATTCATGAGCGGTCAAAAATGCGCTTTCATCATCTAGATGATTCTTAAATTTTTTGACAATATATTCAGAATAGCTTTCTCAATATCTTTAGCTCTATTCGGTATAAATCGTAAAAATCTCCCTACTATTTCACCAGTTTCACGTACGTATCTAATAATGACTATAAGTTGATCGATATCATGTGTAGAATCTACAATAATGGCATAAATTTATATTAACAATATAATTTCTCCAAATATTGTTTTCGATAAATATGACGTGCTCTCACTTCCTCGATGTGCAAAAGATTTTAAATGGTCAGCTAAGAATGGATCAAATTCGGCAAGAAGCTCTACTGTTCTCAAAAATTACCATTATGTGGACTTCCAAATTGTTCTGTATGACCTCGAAATGACACTCCTCTTATTGTAAGAGATTTGATGATTCCAACTACCCTTAGTAAAATCTTATTCCTATTCAAGATTTCTTCATCCAGCGGTTGTACGAAAAGTTTATCTACTCGCCCTTGAGCTAATCCTCTAGCTTTCAATTGTGTTACACAAGCTTTATGACAATTAGTATTTTCATGAGCTTTAACTCTGGCGTTAGAATTTTTCCAATCACGAAAACCCTCACCAGTGAAAGCGTTTGTTTCACTTTTACTGCTAAATAATAGGCAGGAGGCATAAAAAACCGATCCTTTGCTTTTCGTCTATTTGTGGTGACGTGTGCTGAATTGACGAATGATTCAAATCAATATTTCATTGAAAAGAAAAACCTTCAAAATGTTTTCAATTACTACAAATGTCAAAAGTCATGTGTGTCTTATTTGAATTTATGAACTGTATAATTGTTATATTTCAATACATGATTTTTAATATATTATCAAGTTATGACAGCCGAAATTTTCGAAGCATAAGGGGAAATATTTTCAGCTATGATGTTATGCATCTGGAATAATGTTTAATAATGAGATTCTTGATTAAAACAAAGAAATAAAATAAATAAACACAACCACTTTATAATTTAAAATACACTTTATTTAAAAAAAAAACAATTCTAAAAGAATTAATGTATTTAGAACTTTTTCAAAACAGAATGTGGAGTTATATGTGCGTGAAATGGATAGTTGTAAAATAATTTCACATATTATATTTAAACATGCGGATTTATAGCTCATTATTTTTTTGTCACCAACTATGCCATCTTCACATGATCAAATATAATTTTGAAACTTACTTTATAAGTCGACATTCTTGGGAGTGGATTTATCAAAGGTGATGGATTGAGGTTATCAAATAACGTAGGAATCGCATTGGGTTTCAGTTTTCTTCAACCGTCTTGACGCTTTTTCTCAAATTGCGACTTGTTCTGTTTGTGGGAAAGAATAGGAATTTATTCGATATGCTGCCAGGTTTTTGGTTTTTGTAACTATATAATATCCACTGTGTCAATAATTATCTCACACAAAGCTGACGAAGAAGTTGATGTCTACAAATTTCTTCGCAAATTCTGCATCCATTTTTGTCTCCGTTTGACATCCCGGGAGAACTTATAAACACGGAACTCCTGTTCCGACCGATTTTTGCAGTTCACTCCCACAAACACACCTATATCTTTGTTATATACTATTAGTGTAACACGTTTTGACATAAACGTAGACGATACGTACCGTGTAACGAATATGTAACGTATATATTCTTTCCTAAATCAGCAACAGTGCCACGGAAACGGATATTACAAGTATGTAACATCCCAACGTTGATGATCTATAGCATACATACGTACTTTATACGTCGATAGTAAAATACCAAATATATACAATTTTTGCGAAATTAGTACATACTCTGTAATGAACCATACATATAATTTGAAGGAAGAATAATGCAATGTGATGAAACATAGTTATATCGTCTTTCTATTTTTTAAACAAATTACATAAATTATTGGAAAATAGTAGCTACATATAAATAAAGAGAAAGTGAAAATTGCGAAGCAAAATAATAATCCCTGAAAAAAAGATCTTTATTTGAGTCTTTCATCCGTTTTAGTCTCTGCTGAGCATGACGGAACCATTCATACGTTATTGTTTCGAATTGTTGGTGCTGAATTCTCCCGGATTTGGATGATCGTTAGCACTACAATCTAAAGAAATAAATTATGAAGTTAAGACGGTTATTATTGTTTCACTATTCACAATTGAATATTTAAAACTTTTCAAAGCTCATTCAAATAATGAGAAACACAACGTTTCAACAGCAAATGCTGCATTTGCACTTGGCTGTTGAAACGTTGTGGTTCTTATTATTTTCCTACAGAACTTCTTCTCAGTAAAACATATTTATTAATAAGACCTTATATATTTGAAGGTTATGTAAATTTTACGTTCATCAAACTGCAGATGCAATAATTATGAATTTGTAGCTGATAGACTAATCTTATCTCACGATGAATATCATACAAAGGAAATAAATAATAAATACAAGTAATTTATTAAGTAAAGCACACTCACAGAGTTGTAGTTTAACGCACAAACATCAAAACTGACTGAACCGGAGAATCACAGATCTAACTACGGACCACAGACTACCTATATACTGAATTGAAATCAATTCTTTGGATTCAACGACAACTTTTCTTCCGATAAGACGCCTTTTTAAGGGCTGGCGCTTGGGTGCTCTGCTTCTATATATCATATTCATATACCAGAATACAATATTTGTGTTTTATTCGGAATATTCTTATATCTGCAGGATTTCTCATAGCATAATTTCGCCTTCTTGGCCAAACAATCACTACTGGACTCAATTTTTTTCTTCCTATTCATTATCCTATTCAATTCTTCAATATAATGATTGGTCATATATTAGTGAATTAATAACACAGTCCCTGTGATTTTCACAACTTACAAAATTGAAGTCGACGTTGTGTTTTATAAATTTTCGCAAGTTTTTGAGAATCATTTTTTTATGACCATTCTCTTTGAGAAACCGCAATGTTATTTTTTCTATTTTGACAAAACATGTCACCACTGAAAATGAGGGATAATTGAGTCTTGAAAATTCATCATATTCCAGGTTTTTTATAAATTCATGCTGCAATCCTTTTTTTACAGCCAACAAATCAAATCTGCAATCTGTACAACCTTTAATAATTTTTTTCACATGCTTCAATATAAAACCTGTGCAATAATTTGATTTCAGAACACCTACATGTGTTTCAGAAACGTCCGGTATATCAGGATAGATGTATGTCTCTTCCAGGCTGCTCTCTGCTACTATAAACAAATCTTTAAATGATTTCAACAAGCTTGTGTTTAAATCTTCTTCGCAATTCGCACCCAGAGAATGCTTAGACGTCAAATTATTTATAGTTGATGTTTTGAACGCCGCAGTGAATGTGTTGCAATCGGGATTAACATTGCGTACACCCTGGCTTCTAATCATACCGAAAAAAATTTCTAGAGCATTCTAATTTAGATTTCCCAGAAAAAGAAATTTGACTTTTCTGTTCTCTTCCAACGATTTGAACAAATCCTCAATTCCTTTGATAGTCAGTACGAAATTCTTGAGTGAAGGGGGAGGATTGCTCCTCGTAGGTTTGCTGCTGGTAAATTCCATAGAATTCAATATTTGCACAGTCTGGATCCAGAATTCCCAATGTTGTGAGTCCCTACTTAATGCAACAGTCAATGGTTTTTCCTCAGTTCCTCTTCTGGTACTAATGTTCAACGAATCAAACAATTGGTCCATGAATGCAATAATCCGCGCTGTTTGGGTAGCATCTTCACTGATACCTGCACAAAATAAACACAATATTAGCATTGATTGATTAAAAATTTAAAAAAGGAGCCTACAATCTAAGCAAGGAGAATTTCTAGTACTACTGAAATTGAACTGATATAGATGATGCCTAACAAAGAGGTGTTCAGATACGCGTGAGGCAAACAGTGGAAAAATATAGTGGTATAGCTGTTCTTATTTATACATGCATCTTTTGTAAACGTCAATCTGTCGTTCGCGCCACATACTCTACATTTGAGAACTATCATAAAATATCTCTATTTATTTTGCATTTTTTCATTGTATATTAGAAATGACATACCTTTACTCTTCGCAACTTGATTCATTGAAGCTGCTACTCGTTGGCTGAGAGTCTGCGTGCAATATTTAACCTTCATTTTATGTCCTGAATTGGACAAAAAAACATGTTTTTCGCTTAGTTTCGGACATAATCTTGAGTTACCAACATCTTCCTCCTGATCATACTTATAGAATTGAATGATATGATCCCACTTTCCTGTTACTTTGACTCCATTTAAGACACATACTATGTCTTTCTACTGGAAGTTATTCCGTAAACATTTCATCACATGAGGCACATCAAATAAGACAACAATAATTTGTCCATTGACTTTAGAGTGACTGTGCTTCGGTTCTCCTCCTCTCTGGTTGTACAGAAGCCTAGTTTCTTGTACGAGTCCATTTATCGCACTGACATTGTATGATGCTTGATCACAGACTGTGCACACAATATTGAGGCCAATGTCTTGCAGAGTAGCAATGATAGATTTTATTTGACTTCTTAATGACATGCTACTGGCACTACTTCTATTAAAAGTATATGCGACTGGCTGTTTCCATTGTTTCATAATGCCTCGCACCATGAAAACCAAGGCATGATTTGCAAAATCTGGATTTCTCACCGTTCCGTCATCTACAAAACCGACTATCCTATCTAATTTTTCTTATATTGAAGATGAGGTGAAATGCTCATTTCATCAAACATCAAACAGCACATCCGATGTAGAGGAACAAGTTTGTTAACTTGATTTTTGAGAGCGGCGAAAATTGTCTATTGATGCCAGTATCCAGCTGAACTTGGGCCAAAAAGACCTGTAGAGTTAATCTAGTTGGCAAAGTGAACATTTTTTCTAATAAATCATATCCTCTTGCACTTTGTTTCAAGAAAGATAGACACATAATCTTCTCCTCTCGTGTGTATTTTTGCGCTTTCTTCTTCCTTCCTGTTTCTCTCGTCTGGAGTTCGAAGAATATTTGAGCAGATGTGTTAATGAACTCATCTTCCTAAAATCATTTGTAATTAGGAAACGTTCCGCCCCCATTACACGACTTTTGAAAGAATTGGTTCTCCTTCTGGAGCGAACAGCATTTTTTTTCCACTGCACAGCAGCCTTGTATAAAGTTTTCGCCTTCGGTGTCAATTCATGTTACCTTGTGACAGAAACACTTCGCAAAAAATCTCCGTGACATTCTGTTTACAAGAAGGAAAAACAGAAATAAGGAAAACTATGAAATAAACAATAACCAAGTGTTCTTATAAAAAAATATTTACCACTGATTTTGACCGACGCCTCTGTTTGAATATCAGAAACAGGAAATGACAATGGTAGCGAATCTAAAAAGAAAGATGGATTTTTTAAAATTAGAAGGTAATTTTCCGCCCGACGCGTTTTGAATAACAATATAAATATTTACCTGAACTCGTTGATGGGACAGCTTCTGTAGAATCATACGCCATCAGAGCGGAACACCAAGTTGATGATCCTATAGATTATGAAATTAATTATTCAAATGTAATAATAATTTTGGACTGTAGTATGCGTATGTAATTTTTTAAACTTTTTCAATGCTAAGAAGTCTTATAATTTTGTATGTTTTCACCTTCTCCTCCCATCTGCTGCGAACATGAAATTAAATGAACTGGACTAGTCACGGGTAAACGTGGAGTTTCTGAAATACATAAAAATATTTGTTGTAGCTCATTCTTTATTCTTAAATATCTACTGCACCTCGGACTATCATCAAGTCAAAAATAATTGTATAAAAATACCTGATGGATTGAGAGAGGGCAAAGCATTCCAGTGTAGTCTTGGATTTCCAATGCTCTTGTATATAGCATCAAAATGGACAGAGCATACACGTTTATTATTGTACACCTTGAGCTTATCCATTGAACGTAATTCCTCCATATCAAAAATATCCAGCCATTTATTGAAACGCTCCAAATCTTTATCAGGATTAGGAAAGCGATGGTGGGACACACCTTTACAGAAAACAATAGCAGTGAAACATAATATTTAAAATCATTATAATGGTACAATTCTGAACAAATCTGTACATATTTCAAGCAAAATTTTAATTTTTTCTGCCAGCAGATTAATAATTCCAAAACTACACTACTCACAGATTTGTTCATAAATCTGCATAACAATATAGAACTCCTATTTCTTTATTATTGAAAGTACTTACCAGTGGTCTGGCATCCCACGATGCAACACATTTTTTTTTGTAACTGGCATTATTGTTTGTATTGAAAAAATACAGATTTTATACACCAAGAGGCAACAATAATACACAATTGCAAACGAAAAAGTAAGAAAATATGTACTTCAACGAAACAAAACTGAGCAACTCAATGTAAAATACGATATTGACACAATAAACGATTCGAACGAAATGGCAGACACGCTGTGCAAACATGTCAAGTGGACACGACGAACAAGGCCACATGATGTTAAGGGTCACGTGACGGACAAAAAAACCAAAATTTTAGCAGTGTCGACATCTCTTGTTAGGACAAATACTAGAAACGTAGGTCCAGCAACGCTCATCTAAGCTTTCAGAGCCTGCTACGGATTAAAGCGGCCCATATACTACGATTAAATACGACGTTTTCATCGTCACGATGAAACACGTCGGTCGAAACCGAAGTGTATAGGCAAAAACTGATGACGAAACACGACAATTTTTATATCTGTCGAATCTTGATTTTAAACACGACAGGTATGCCGTTTATCGTTTCATATCGTAATGTGTGGGGCTTTCCGATAATAATCGACGTGTTTATTCAGAGGACACACGTGCCTTGTGCAGCATAAACTATCATTATACTGTATTATTTACTGTTAACTAACTAGTTTCGACACAGGTTTAATTTGTACATTATTTATTAGGATGAAGAAGAATTTTTTGGTTAAATATTCATCGAAGAATATGAAAAATTTCTCTGCTTGTGACGTATTGAGTCTGAAGAATCCTAAAATAAAAAACTGAAAAAATACTGTAGTTGCCGAAAAATACTATAGACAGTTCTAACAAATTTTCAGGACAATTTTGTCGCACGACACGATTTTACACAAAGTCTATGGGCAAAACCAATTGACGATGAAAACCGTCATGCTGTCTGACAATGTATGTAGACCACAGATCATACATACAAGATCCGACAAAACCAGCATAAACGTATTTTTCAAACTGAGCGTAGCGCCTCGTCTGGCTACTTACCTGAACTAATTTTCTGCTTGAATAACGCGGCAGATTTAAAAATATTTTTAAATCAATAATAAAGGAAAAGTAGAACAGAATAGATAAAGTAATACATAAAATAATAAAAATAAATACAATGAAATCATAAAAACACACATATATGCATGATGATTTTTGAGGAGTTATTTACATGTTCTAATTACATATCGTTCGAATTTTTCAATTTTTGATTGCATAAACGAATGAAATATGTTATGCAAATTTTTGTTAATCGTTCCGCATTAATCATATGCATATTTTTGTGTAAATCGCAATTAATCACAAGTTTAACTTGACTACACACATATTTTTTGAAATCTATTTGATCCATACATATTGAGATACTCCGAAATATATAATTTTCAGTATCTTATACCATTTCGATAAAATTCCTGCTGACGTATGTTAAACTTTTTTTATCTTTTCTATATTCTTTGAGTTCTATAAAAACATGCTCCGATATTATTTTATCAGCATGAAAATAGCTTTCACAGGTTTTACAGTCATTGAAATCAATTTTTTTCAGGACGTAGCCAGCAACATTATGCTGAAGAGCAATTATTCAAACAAAATTCCCCCAAATTTTCTTCTGAAATGGTTTCGGATTGTCTTGTTGGTATGGAAATGGTATTTGAATAGGATGATTGTGTAGTTTGGGACATAGATAAACGGATATTGTACGAAATGAATAATTCTTCACCATCGTCTTCACAATTCAAACCGGAGAAACACTTGACTGCATATGTTAAGACTGCAGTTTTGTACGTATCGGAGAATTGAGAGACTGAAGGACGAGAAACAAAAACGGGTGGTTCAAACTAGAAACCACTGTACACATAATACCAAGTCTTTATAAAATATAAATAATTAATTTTTTATTTCTTTCGATGATATGATTGAAAACACACTTTATTTTTCTCCTAGACATAATGGCACGTTGCAGACACTACACTTCCAATTCGTTCTTCTGTCCATCTGTTTCGTGCTACAAAATGCACATCTTCGACGAGTTGTTTTTAGAGGTTGATGGGCACTCTCTGTTTGGCGCACAATTGCGGAAACAGAAGGTTCACTCTTCTTCTTTGGGATTGTTAATTCTATAGGAATTCTTATTTCCCGTACTAACGAGCTTGCAACTAAACCATCAACTACTTGTCTTCGGAAATCTTTCATTGACAATCTCCCATTGTCAAGTAGTTTGTAAACCACTTATGAATTAGCTACACTAGCATCAATAAAAAAGAAAAATATTCTATGCCACCATTTGTGGCTTTTTCTATCCAAGACATATGTTGACTTTATTTGGTCAAATTTGTCTACAAAATTCATATTTTTGTTGTAATCCATAAGCATTTGTGGGCAAGGAATTTTTACTCTTGTATTATCTTGTTGTCTTCTACTGACTGTTGTGGTATCTCGCGGATCCTGATAATTGAATAGAATTTGTACAAATCTATATCATTCCATTTGATTATTGACAATCCCGAATCACTTACAAACCATTCATAATCCCCGCGATTCATTTCTTTATCACTTTTCTCAAAATTTGGCAGATTCCTATCATTAATATTCACGGTACCACAGGCATATAATTTCAATTTTGATAACTCATCCATCAAACTGACATTTGTAGAAAAGTTATCGAAATATAACCAATGACTTTTATTCAGCAATTTGGAAGTAAAGTTTTTAACTACTCGATTGCCAAGATTTTTTTTCGCACAGTGTTATCTGTTTTACCGGTATAAATTTCAAAATTCCAGCAATATCCTGACTCGTCCGCTAAAACCCATACTTTATACCCTCTCTTTATCAGTTTTTTTTAGGAAGATACTTGTTGGGAATTGGACTCAGGATGTGGTAATTTCTTGTATTTTTATTTCTCGAAGGACCACTTGTTTATAATTTAATTATTTATTTATAACACACAAGAACGATATTCACAATAATTTACATGATAATCATAACGAACCTAGTTATGTTGTTTAAGAAATGAAAGCTTATTTTTTGACAAATAACTGTCTACGTAACTGATGCAAAACTTAAATATTTGTTGCCATAACTGGTTAGAACAGCTCTGATGATTCTTGGATGGACAACCACCCTTAAAAAGAGCTGCCCGCACCACAACACAAAAATGAAGAGGGTGGCCCCAACATAGCCGCCCCTATTGGACTCTTATTGGAATCCAATCGGTATCTCAATTACTACAATATCTTATTCTACTAGGTGCACAATACAAACAATAATTCACATTGACACTACACACACACAGATCACTGATTATCTTCTTGGGTGACTTCTTCGACTGGAAGAATGGAGATTCTATTAATCGCCTGCTTGTTTTTATCGAGACGACTCTAGTGATGCCGTCTTTGCCAGGGTGGAGTTGTACTATTCTGCCCAGAGCCCACTGTTGTGGTGGAATATTTTCTTCTCTTATTAGAATTATTGAACCCAGTTTGACAGTCACTGGTGTTTGGCACCGTTTTGCGCAACTTTAATTGATCTAAATCGTCACCTCTTTAAAATTATCAATAACTCCTTCCATGCGATTTAATTTCGCTTTTGTTCTCTCCCGTTCGAAAACTAGCTCAGCCAAATTTGCCATATTGCAATGTATTGAACTAATTATGATTAAATATTGAACGAATACAGTGACAGCAATTAATAAAATGCTGGAAATATTTAGGAAGGTAAATAGGAAAAGAACAACTGACCTTGACCTTTCTTGAATTCATAATATGAATTGGAAACGCATTATTCCGCTAATCCAAATCTTGTTGTAATTAAGCTTCTTCGATGTGTTGATTTGATCCGACTCGAAGATTGACCATATTGGGCATTGTACCCAGGATGTGATAATTTCTTGTATTTTTATTTCTCGAAGGACCACTTGTATGTAATTTAATTATTTATTTATAACACACAAGAACGATATTTACAATAATTAACATGACAATCAGTCGGTTGTTGGTCTTAACTCTTTCACGTGTGTTGTTGAGAAAGTATACTAATAGGGTTCTTCTCTCAAGTTGCTTCAACAAAATCTCATCATTCTCCGACTTTTTGGGTGTCTTCAACTGATATACCATATCCTTTAGTGTCCCAGCTTTTGGGTGAATAGCTTTAGAAGTCATATTGATCTGTTAGAGAGTTAGAGTATGCAGTTCTAGAGTTTGAGATCTATAGCTATACAAAGTAGAGTTCACAAAAGAGCTTTATTACAAAACAAGATTTCAGTTTTGAAGTAGATATACTTTTATGAATATATTACTTAGTTATGTTGTTAAAGAAATGAAAACTTATTTTTTGACAAATAACTAATGCAAAACTTAAATATTTGTTGCCATAACTGGTTAGAACAGATCTGATGATTCTTGGAGAGACAACCATCCTTAAAAAGAGCCGCCTCCACCACAACACAAAAATGAAGAGGGTGGCCCAAACAATACTGTTTTAGAGAGCTATGACCTTTAAATTTCATCATGGATTTGTCTACAGCGATTTTTTCATGTGGAAGTAGACATGAGTTGAAATTTTTTTGAATGGCAGTAAGAAAAGGTCTCAATTCATATAATTTATCATAATTTTTGAACCGTGCTGCGGAATAAGCGAAACATCAACTGGAGTTGGATTTGGCAAATCTTTAATAAATTGCGCAACTCCGTGATCTTCAATGAAAATAATTTTGGATTTTAAGAAACTAACGTCGTTACGTCCAACAGTACAAAATAACATCCAAACCAGTTGGGACACGTGAAAATGATGGAAACTACAATGGAATCCAAAGAATATATTTCAAACTTATGCGTGCGCTGGTGGTTAACGATTGAAACCTACTAACTTATAAGTTGAAAACTCGACAATTTGGTGGTGAATTTCTTGCTCCAATGTACGGCGTGAGTCGAAAAATCGGTGGTTCAAAATTTGCACCCATGTACCCCAAAGAGTTTAGAGATCTTAATGAAAGATAATCTATACCAAGATTCTGCTGAGAATTCCACAGATTTTGTACGTTTCTGATCGTAACAATAAGGAAAGCCACGCTAGGCGGAGTTGGAACGGTTTTCTTTTTTGTTCTTGTGCCAAAAATTGCATTAGAATTTAGGGAATCGAAAAATCATTTATTAAATTCAAAATATATACAGTTCCGTCAGCATTCATCATATTATTTTTGGTTAAAATATGCATTGATGAAGCTTTTGATTTGCTTAAAACTAAATTGGCATATTTTACTTTAATTTTCTGCCGATGAGTGGGATATACATGCTCCAAAGTAAGCTCCATATATCAAAAGCATTCATCCACTCCATCTCTGTTATGTAGCTCTACCACATTAGACCATTTCGTTCTCATATATAATATTTTTTGTCAATAGATTGTTCCTCATACATTTCACAAGATTTGGCACATCAAAAATAAGAATAATTTAATTTTGTCCGACTTGATACACAGTTTCTCCACTATTTCTATTCGACTCTAACGTTAGTGAACGTACTGCCGCGACGTTCCATGAACCTCCATCGCTGACTGACACTACGATTTTAAAATTAGTATTTGTATGTATAGAAGTTATTATTTATTTAACAAAATATTTTAATAAATATTGACTTGCGGCAGTGCGTGTGAAATAATACCCGACAGGTTGTTTCCACTTTTTCACTATGCCACGCAATATGAAAACCAAAGCATGGTTACTACTTTTTGGACTGTCATTGCACTTGTCAGTTCGTCAATATGCCACTCAGAATTCCTTTGAATGAAGCTTAAACTTTTGCTAATTTCCATTTCGTCGAAAACAATAGAACAATATGTGTCTTTATCACTGAAAGTGTGCGACAAATGGTTTAAGTAATTCAAAGATTGGGGATTTATGCCAGTTTTTAATATGCATAAATTTCAGGTACGTTGCAAAGTCCTAACTGAAGGCAATGGCATGAATTTTTCTAAGAAACGAAAACAACGAGAGCTATGCTTGTAAATACTCAAAAATAAAGATTTTTGATCGACAGTAAATCTACGAGCTTTTTTATTTTTCGCATAATTATTGAAGATGCTTAGTACAAGTGTCTTGAGAGCTTTTGGAAATTCACTCAACATTTTACTATAAATGATTTCTTCCTCCTTTTTCCCTTTGATGAATAAGGTTTTCTCCTGTTCTTATAAATCCGCAATTAATTTTCTGTATTCTTCAATCTCGAATACATTTTCGCCTTACGAGGAGTCAATTGATTTTTCCTTGTAAAATAATAAACAATAACCAATCGAGTGCACAATAAACTTCTACCAGCACGTTCACTACGAGCAATGTTCAAATAAAACACAGAATGCAGAACAAAAATCACAACGAACATCCATCTAAAGATGCTGAACACAAAATGAACGAGAAATAACGAAAGCATGCTTTGACAGACATTTGAAAGTAGACTACGGTGACATCTGCAGAGTAATTTTCAAATTATTTACGACATCTGCGCCAACTAGTGCCTACATACCAAAACTAAAAATTCATAAATAACAAGCGCATTGAACTGTCTAGGACCTGATGAAAACCGTCATGCTTTAGTTTTAGTCTGATGATGAAAACCGTCGTATTTGATCGTAGTGTATGGCCCGCTCAATCAATCACTGCGCAAACGCAAGACGAGTGACGGCACAATCATGTGATAAATCTGAACATGTTATGTATCATGTATGAGAAATCTAGAAAGGAAAAATAATGAGAAAACGAAGTAATAAATATGCTACATCGATGTTTTAATTTATCCCTTTCAAAAGAAAGTGTTGAAGTTTTTAATGATTAGACGGTTTATTCAATGTAAATTTTAATTAGAAATATATAAGTACAAAGTTGAACACATTCTTTTATTATTACATGTCAATCAACTCAACACAACTCTCTAGATGTCACTACTTGTAGTTACAATTGGTATCAAAAATATTTAATTTGAAATCAAACTTCAACGGAAAGAAATATGAATCTGTTGTACGGATTGGAAGAAATACAAATATGTGTAAGAAAATTCTTACAAAAACTCACTGATAAACTTGAATATAGAAATATAAGACATCGCATACCCACAAAGCCTATAATATACATATCAGTGATAGAACATGAATAGTGCGTAAATACCAGAACCTAAAAATGTGAATAACTGAAGTATATAAAATAGAGACGCGTCTGCCAGCAACAAGCTTGGAAACAAGTTGTCCACAGCGCTGCAGTGTTCTCTGCCGGAACTATTATCGGAATTCTAAAAAGACTCCAACCATTCCAAAGATGAAAAATTGTATTTGGAAATGGAAGTTTTTAATGAAAAAATCAAAAAGTTCTAAGTCACACTGTTCCCAAAAAATGTATTAAGTGAAAACTTAATAATTTTTCTGAGAACAATGTGACTCAGAGCTTTTTGGTTCTTTTCTTTAAAAACTTTTCCATTACCTTCAAATTCAAAATGAAGGAAACACTAGATTTCACTTTTTGAATATTTTATTTAAAAATCGTCGCTTTTGACAAAATAAAAAAAAAACTTTGGTCATTACATTGTACAGGATGTAAATACTATCATTTCGTTGGAAATAATATGTAATAAAGTAACAAAATTCTTTGGTTACTGTACAGGCTATAAGAAATATCGCCCTGCTAAAAATGAGTAACAAAAATAATGAAAGAAAAAAAAAAATAATGGAATTTAAGGTAAATATAAAGTAAAAATCTTATGCGCGAGTTAATATTCTAATTTTTTTTTTTAAATTCAGAATGTCTATTCTCGATGCGCTTTTGTTTTAGTGTACTTCTGTGTTCTGCTCTCTTATCTTTCAGAAGCTTGTGTATAATGAGAGTGACTGTCTTATCCAGTAAATAATCCAATTCCTCCTCCTTGTGATGGATACAGATTAACCATGAAAAATCGGTAATTGCCTTAATTTTTAGAAGATATAATATTAAATTTTATTTTAAAATTGTGGCCTTAATTATTCACTATATCATAAGTATAGTCATAAACATTTTTTATAAAATTAACTACATTGGTAGAAGGATATTTCAAGTTATTTGGTGCATATTCTTCAAAATATATAAATAAGTCGCAAGTGAAAATTCTCTTGATCAAATAGCCTGTAACATAATTTATGGCTTTTAAATCACTTGTAGAAGTTGGTTCAGTTCTGGTGTGTAAGATTATTTCCAGTGGAGCTAAATTATCTATATTCCCCAAAGAACTATTTGAAACAAAAGTTGTTGAGGTATCAAGTACCATGTCTTTATCTGATTCACAATTCATGTTTGAACGAGATGTGTTCCCTATAAGCCCATTCAACAGCTGTTTTAAGAGCAGCCTTAAATTGAAATGCAGTGGGATTTGTATTACAAATACCATGCTGTCTTATTTCCCCAAACAAATTTTCTACGGAATCTTGATTGAGAGAACAAGTTGCAAGGTGAAAAAAACCTGCTTTTTTACATTCAAACCAAACGTAAGGAATTGTCTTTAAAGTAGTCCAGCCGTTTCTAAAAGGAGGTGCAGGCTGTGGTGTTTGTTTTGGATTATTTTTTTTTCAGAAAAATCCATTTCGAAATTTTGTCAGCCATAGTTCTAAAAAAATTTATGTGATCCGAAGAATCTGAAACGCAACATCTGAATATTTTACCATTGTTTGGAAAGAGCGTACTGTCATTGACACTGTCAAATAATAAATCAATGTCGCTGATGAACTCAGCAGTGTGAATGGCTTCTGTGGGCATCTTTGAACAATCCACACATAATGTGTGAATAGCCATGGCCACAGTCCTACTTAGTGTTTTCGCAGCTATTTTCACCTTCATTTCATTTGAAGACTGTAAATCGAAACAGTCATCATTTAAACGGGGTGCCAGTCTAAATCTAGTATCTTTTTGAGAATCAATTTCATACTAATTTTTAATATGTTCCCATTTGGCAACTTTATTGGACTAAGGCCCGAGATATCCACCTCCTAATAAATTTATATGGTGAATAATAACTATGGCAACAATTATCTGCACAATTGTTACCATAGTTATTATTCACCAAATAAATTTATTAGGAGGTGGATATCTCGGGCCTAAGCATTATATCGTAATTACTTAGATTATTTCTCTTGTTTTCAAAAAGATTTCTTGCAAAAGGCGAATTGCTCTGACATTTGTAGATCCTTGATCACAAATTGTACAAAGAATTTCAAAACCAATATCTTTCAATTTGATGATTAATTCAGTAACGATGTACTTCAAAACAAAAGCATTTACAGTACCTTTTACAAAAAAGTATGCTATGAGCTGTTTGAATTTTTTTCTCACTCCGCGAATACCAAAAATTGATGCGTGATTTGCGATTTTATTTTCTCTTCCAAAATGTCCCATGTCAACATATCTGGTTATTTGGTCTGAATATTCATTATATATTGATTGTTCGGAAATTTACATTTCATCAAACACTAAGCTACAACCGCATCCGCATTTCTTCACCATCACCCAGTTGACTGCCTTGCTGTTCTATCCTTTAACATTTAAAAATTTAAAGAATAAAATAATTTGCCTGTATAGATTAGATATTCTGTTCCACATGTTTGTCTTTATTGGTTTGTCTGTCTTTGTCTTTCGTCCTTCTCTTTTGTGCTAAGTACTCTGTTTACGTAATTTGTCACTGCGTCCCATTCTTCTGATGTCTCTACCATCCGTAATACCATCTGTCCGGTCATCTATATGTCTGCCAGTTCTTCCTGTAATCGTTCTCTGTCCAGTAACCACCTACCGCATCGCATAACTGTGTGCTCCACGTCATCCTCTTCCTCGCAGTACACACACTTGAGACTGTCTGCTCTGTTAATTTTGTATAGATACTTTTGGAAACAGCCATGGCCGCTTATAACCTCGGCCAAGTGAAAATCTACTTCTCCATGTGATCTGTCCTGCCATGGTTGGATGTCTGGCAGGAGTTCGTGGGTCCAGACATTTTCTGGGTCATCTGCCCACTTCTCCTGCCATCTTTCTGTCCTCTCCTCTCTTATTCTGTCTATCTTTTGTCGCTCCGTGGCACTCTGCTCTTTCCTGCGCCAATATGGATAACGGTGTAAGTCGGGCTATCACCTCGGCGACCTCCTCAGATGCTGTCCTATATGCCCTACATATGCCTAGGGCTAGCTTTCTGTTAAGTTTTTCCAGCAAAACATTGCTAACGCCGTATCTTTATGTACCTATCCATATTGGCGCCGCGTATAGCACGATACTTTGTGCCACCGACGCGAGCAGCCTCCTGTTGCTCTCTGTGGGACCCCCCTATTCGTAGCATTAATCGTCGTAGGGCAATGACGGCGTTTTCCGCCTTCTTCACTGCCTTCCTCAGTGTGGAATGAATGTCCCATTTTTGTCAAAGAGTACACCAAGATACTCCGCTGTCCCTTTGGGTGTTATAGACGTTAGTCCTATCTGGAATGAGATCTCCCCGACTTTCTTCCTTCCTATCAGGAGCACTGCCTCTGACTTGGCTGGCACTATTTCCATCTGCCGGTCCTCTATCCATCCCTCTATCAGCCAAAGTGTTCTGTTTACTTTGTTTGTCAGTCCTTTCTCAGTTTTATCGGTCGATAGCACAGCCAAGTCATCGGCAAATGCTAGTATCCTGGTGTCTCTCAGAATGTCCATCCTGAGAATTCCGTCGTAGACGATGTTCCACAGCAGTGGTCCCAGAATGGACCCTTGGGGGACCCCACATGTCACGGTGTACTTCGCCGTTCCAAAAGTCACTGTTCTATCTGCAAGATATGCTCTCACCATTACCACCAGGTAAGTTGGGACGCCCATTCCTCCTATTGCCACATGTATCTCTAACCGCGGTATCGAATTGTAGGCATTCTGCACATCCACCGTTACCAACGCGCACAGCCCTTTCGCCTTACCCTTCCTCTTCTCCTTTTCCGCCGTGTCGGCGACTATCTTTAGTGGATCACCTCTTCCGAAATCCGAATTGATTTTCGGAGAGGCAGCTATTCTCCTCCAGATGTTTGGTGATCCGGTTGGCGATGACCTTCTGCAGGAGCTTGCCTGCCGTGTCAAGTAGACAGAGCGGTCTGTAGGATCTGGGATCAGCCATGTCCTTTTTCCCTGGTTTTGGTAACAGTACCAGCTTCGCATTTTTCCACTCCTGTGGGAAGTCCGCCTCCCGTATCATCCTATTTATTATCGGTTGCAACCATCCCGGATTTTCCAGTGCAATAATCTTTATTATTTCTGGCGGTATGCCATTCGGGCCTGGTGCCCTTCCCGCCTCTATCGTCCTTACTGCCTCCCCGATTTCCTCGTCTGTGACCTTGGGAGGGTCGGCAAACTGCATTAGTATGCGAGGTGTTTGCTCGTGTCGTGGGAAGAGGATCTACACAATTTTATCTACCATCTCCTTATCTGGGGTTATATGCGTTGCAAGGTTTGCCCTTTTGACCACAAGTTGATACGGTCGTCCACACACATCCTGTTCCACTTCCTCTATCAGTTCGTCCCATTTTTTAGTTTTTTCCTTCTTAATCTCGAGGCTTAATTTCCTTTTATTCGCCTTATACTTGCCTTTGGCCTGCCCTATTTCTTCTGGTGTTCTCCCCCTAGCCATACACCTCTGATACACTCTCCTTGCTGCCTGTGCATCTTTCCTGAGGCTGGCTATAGTCTTCGTCCACCAGTAGATTGGTCGTCTGCCACTGAGATCTTTCCTTTTCCTACTGGTCATACTGTCGTTGCATTTTTTGTCATTTTATTCATCATATCCCGTGTATTCGTTGGTTTTGTAAGTCCGTCGAGGATTTCTAGTGTTTTTGCTCTGTCTAATGATTTTACGTCCCATTTATACCTGTTAAATTTTATGGAAGGTTCTTGACACTTCCTTATTCTAAATGTTATGTACGGATGTGGACTGAAGCTCTCGCTGTCTGCGTCTTCCTTCCAGTCCCATATCCTGCCCGCTAAATACTCCGTACAGGCCGTAATATCGATAAACGATGTGCCGTTGTTATTACGGAACATTGGCTCCTGGCCATCATTGCATATATACAGATTGAGCCGATAGAAGAGGTCGCTCAGCATTTCTCCTTTTCTATCGGTCAATGGGGAGCCTCAGGTGTGGTGTTTCGCATTAAAATCCCCAGCCACCAGCAGACTGCCTTTCCCATTTGTTATAATTTCGTCCAAGTCCTCCAGGAATTGCTCAAAGTCCTCAATCCTACAGTTTGGATTATTATAACACACAGCCATCTCCAGCTTACCTACCGTTATTGTGGTGATTTTTACGCCTGTTGCGTACCTGTGTATCTCCAGCTCTTGGTGGCTGGGTACAATTACTGCTGTGTTGCAGTGTCTTTCTGTTTTGTCAGCTATCCACGCATTACTGCTTCTAGCTATCTCATCATTTGGTTCAGATGCGAGCACCACATCTGCCCCCCATTTGTTCACTGCCCACTGCAGCGCGTTATGTGCATCTTTGCACTTATTAAGATTCACTTGCAGTAGGCGTATCTCCATTATTCTGCTGTATATTTTTTAATGATGGCCTCCGACTGCCTTTCGCTTGCTCCCTCTTTCTTCTCACTATCTTTCTAAAAGCCGGGCATGCCATCGTCCCGGTTTTGTGCTCCTGATTGCAGGTAAAGCAGCAATGTGTTTCCTTGCAGTCTTTACTGGTATGTCCTTCCTTTCCGCATTTGAAACATGCCTTGCTCCTGTCCGGTCCCTTACAATTAGCCTCTGTATGGTTGACATCGAGGCATCTAGAGCATCTTGTAACCCTCATCCTTTCCCGGATGTGGCACCTATTCAGTGCTATTACTATGGCGCCCATGTCCAGTAGCCTGGTTGCCAGCAAAGGTGGCACTCTCAGTACCGCACTCTTCCTGCCTCCGAAGCCTTCCCTAGGCTCTTCAACCTCTATCCCATCTTTTTCGTCCGTACCCAAAGCCTTCTTCATCGCTTGGCTCACCTCGTCCTTAGTGACCAGCAGATCCAGACCCGAAAGGAAGAGCAATTTTTTCCTTTCTGCTGGTTTTGACGGTTCCTCCGTCTCAAAATGTCCTGCCACAACCTGTTTGAGTTCGTCCAATTTTTTATTTCCTTTGTTGAGGATTACGATCATGTTCCCCTTTCTCGTCTGTCTGACAGTGTTTACTTCTATTCCCTTTTCTTCTATTTTCCCCTGTATCCCTCTTATTGATTCTAGCATTTCCGCCTAAGTCCCCTTTGTCGGTATTACAACCGCATCTGTTTTTTGTTGTCGTATCCTCTGTTTCCTTTTATTCTGGCGTTCCTGCTCTCT
This sequence comes from Dromius quadrimaculatus, assembly GCA_963989225.1. NCBI lineage: Eukaryota > Metazoa > Arthropoda > Insecta > Coleoptera > Carabidae > Dromius > Dromius quadrimaculatus. The sequence goes on along the minus strand of OZ022328.1, from coordinate 42,331,141 downwards.
CATTTCCTTCTGTGTGCCCTCAGCCTCTCCTTCCTTCACCTTAACATTAGCGGACACTTTGGGGCCTCTGCGTTTCTTGACGTCATTTGCGTATATGAATATTTTGTTCTCGTCTTCATTCCTAAAATATCGCACCATCTTTTTTATTATATCAGTGTTGGCGGTCTCCGCTCCTATTACATTGACCTCCCTAGTATCCTGTTGCAGGCATTTTGCCAGCATGTCATATAATTCCTTTATTTCCTCTTTATTTTCGAGCTTATTTTCAAGCTTAATGTTCTTGATTTCCATTTTACTGGTCTCCATTTCCGCTCCTTCTATTTAGAGATTGGAGGTTACGTACAAAGTGGCCAAGTGTGGGGTGGTGATTTTCCTATCTAGGAGTGTGCTGCCTCCGGGTTTTCACAATAAATGAAAGGTAATAAATACATACCATCTGTTGAGTGTTCGTGGTAGGAACTACAATAGCGGATGAGCGTACCTAAGTTTTTAAAATAAAGATTAATGATCATAAAATCCAACAATAACATTGAAATCATTGACCATGTCTAATTTGAAAATAGCTTGAATTGAATGAGTAGTATCAAATGCATTATGGATACAATTAGATAGACTCGAAAATTGTAAAAGTGAATGGAACGCATCTTCCTACAGAACTGTTGATCATTTATCATGACGTAAGTACAGTTATTCCTTGTTTGTCCTGAATTAATCCATGATTAATCTCTTTCGTAGAAATAACATAAACGCTGAACTAGTAATTTTTATACTGAATTGCAAATTTGTAAGATTTCATGATTTTTATTGAATCTCCAGATCAAAATAAACAAAACTTGATGTTTAAGTAGAAATAATAATAATAATTAAACACAAAATATTACCTTCTATGAACTCTATAGACAGTAATTGATTGAAGAAAATGCTCAATGTAGAGTTCGAGACAAAGATTAATAAAAAGTACAATTCAATGTAGCTAACCATACAAGACACTAACTCAGTCACACTACTTGTCACAATGTTGGTCACCAGGATACCTATTCTAATTGTAGCGACACTTATGTCTTGATAACTATGATGTCATAATGACGTCATGTGACCTCGCTAAGATTATCAACATCTAGTTATTTTAAGTTAATAGGCTGGTACAAGTAAATTAGTTGCTAGTAAAAAGACGCGCGCTTATGAATTTCATTTAAAATAAGAAACAAACATTGAATCAATTATTTGTTCTATTCCTTATCCTAGTTGGCAGCATAATCATTGTAAGATTGTGTCTGCTTCTTGCAAAAACAATAAAATTTTGAAATGTCATTCTGAAAACTGTTGAATTATATATTATATGTTTTTTTTTTTTAAATTCAGTTGATGGCCATAAAAAGAACCTTTTGAAGAAAATTAAAATGAATTCAAATTGAAAAAAACTGCTGACGACTGAGCTGTTCCTGTTGCCTGTAAATTAGATGAGGCTGGATTGGTTCAACAGCTGGTATCGGCTCATCCAAATCTATATTGTCGTACAGCATTCCGAGGTTATCGTCATTAAAATTGAGTGGTATATTGATAATAATAAGAACTTCATTCAGCAGAATTGCTATATAGCAACATAATACAGAATATTCAATAATTATTACAATTCGATTCAAATTTCTACAGTACAAAACACAAATGCAGTAAACTTTCATGATTATAATACTATTGAAACTATTACGGGTCGATCATACAATACCATGTACATATTATTATATAAAATAACTACTTATATCTTAAACAACAGATAATAATTCCTCAAGCGTTTCTCGGTGAATAATGTAAAACTAGGTCCTTCAATTAACATCGGAAATGTCCCTTTAAATGCAGTGTCCAACACGGCTCTGTGCTTGAATTCCATTTTTAACTATTATACATGTTTTTGTATCACCATTCACAAAATTCGCATAGTTTGAGCGATTCGGTTGTTGCACCAAATAAACGCATCGTGCTCACTACCTCTGACAAACGAGCAATAATATTTGTGGTAGTAAATCTGGTATCGCAAATCTAAATTTGTAAGATGATATAAACTATATTAAAAAATATTTAAAGGTACAAAGTGTACTCGAAATATAATATGTCGCACATGATGAACCACCAAAAATCTGCAATTTACTTATGATTAATACTTGTATCAAGCCAAGATAAAGTCCATATCCGTACCTATTCTTAGCCAGTCGTCTTTCTTTATTATTTTTGGCAAAAAAGTATCCCTCTACGCATCAAATACCAAATCATGACATTCGCCACGTTTTTAATGCTCATAAAATCTGACAACCAAGAAAAAAATGAGAGTATCATTACCTTAAATGCGCTGGCACAAGATTGCGATATATGCCAGTATGTCTATTTAAACTATTCACAATATACAGACAGCATTCCTTGCTGAGCCGAAAATCTGCACGAAATTCTGCGTTCGCAATTTCAAAAGAATCTTGCTCATCCCTTATTAATCTTCGCGTAGTTCTATTTTCTTCGTTCTTCAAATTCTACAGCCTCAACAACCAATAATTGAAGCACTTAAAACGCCATATCTATCAAAATTTGACAAAAGAACTTCAAAATAGTCGAGAAGTAAATAAGATAACCTCAATTTCAAACTGAATTTCAGAGTTATCAAGTCGCTACCTCCGTAGTGACACTAGCAGAGGTGTCGCTAAGTTTATCAAGATCTATACGTCACAGATGACGTATCAGTCTAGCTTCTGAATACATCCGCTAGATGCGCTAGTGAGTTATCAAGATCCTGTTAAGTTATCAAGTTGATAAGTTGAATTAGAATAGGCCTCCAGAAATGATAATGCTGGGAAAAGCAAAATAAGGAGCTTGGAAATAAAAACTTACATTGGATGCAGTTGATTCTCTTGAAAACCACATTGGGATTCATACTGTATTTCTTCCGACTTTTCATTTTTCTGCCTTAGATCATCTCGTTTTTCAACTATTATAATTCTTCTGTGTTCAGTTGAAGCTGTCTTGGATTTTATGGCTCTTTTTAATCGGGTCTCATCAACTTATTTTTTTATATATATATTATGCAGCATATCGATGATTAGTCGACTCACTTTGAATTTAATAGCAACTTTTTGAGGCTTTATGAATCATAATATTACTCACACTCTCATTCGCTTGACTTGGAGCAGCAATAGGAAATTTTCCGTATTTTCAATATACTTATCGAATATTTCTTCTAATGCATTATGGAATCCTTGATTTTTGAGCAAACCATTTTGTTGGATCATCTTCACCACGACAACATGAATTGTAGTTTTCATGCTCATCAAATAAATGACCAGGTATACTAACCATTGTAGCTGCAAGCTAGAAAATATAAAATACTGACCTAAGAAACTTAACAATCATACTTACGAAGACGTATGTTTTTCTCTTCATAAGCAAAAGTTTTTATAAAAATACAAATTATAAAAATTTTATTCCTTGAAATATTCCATTTTGAAATGTCCACTTCAGGGCCTGTGTTGTATTTTTCTGCTTATCGCTTATATGTACTTGTCTATTGGTATGTGTTAGTGGTATAATTATTGCGCTAACTGGTGGTCACAGTGGTAACTATAACACACTCGGGTTAGCTGGCATAACTATAATATAAATTATATGGAAAAAGTTGTTTTATTTTCGTTCTACAAGTTGAATAAATGATTATTACTGTTAAAAAAATTTATCTATTGAACTAAAGTGAATTACTATGGACTCTGATATTTCAAAAGATGCTTGAGCCAGGTTTTTGCCTAGGAAAACAAGTAGCAAAATGTTACGTTGTGTCTACGGGTGTAATGATAAATCCTGCAATAATTTAGATGTTTGTTCTCAGTATTTCCCGGAATATAATTGAAATTGTAAAAATTTGAAACCCATTTAGTTTATACAAAAAAATGGACTACAGGAAAATGTGGGAGCATTACTGCTTGCATTCTACAAAAAGTGATTACATTTCATCAGGTGAATTAATAATAGCATGTATATATATATCTGTATTTTGATATAGTTGAATATAAATTATGTCTATGTATACGCCAACCTGACAACGCGCAAAGCGACGCTACTCGGTGAGAAGCGTAAACTGTCAGTGGTATATTTTGACAGGTTATATGGGCAATCGTTTCATAACAGCTTTTATTATAACTTTTTTACAGATATAATAAGTGAAAAAAAAAAAATTAGGGGCATGGTCAAGCGTGTTGTGTGCCTGATTCCTCTAATATCAAAAAACGCAACCCTTATTTGACATTTTACTCATTTCCAACCGTGCTTAGGATGTTGAACAAAAAAAGTTATGGATTATAAGACGAGCACCATTAGTACAAAATCAAATCACGAGAAGTAATACAGAATGGTGCAGATTTATCACGAATAAATAAATAAATTTGTGTCGATTTAATTTGTATAATGAAAATGTTAGGTATGTTATTTTTAACCTATAAAATGTCTGAAATACAACTGAATTCGACGGACAGAAATATAGTTTTTATTTAAGCAAGTGATTAAATAATAAAGTGCTAATGAAAAATTGAAGAAAAGGCATTATGACTATACAGTAATTACAAAAATCAAATTTACAATAAAAAATTGTTACGCAAAACAGAAGGTATGCTCCAAAAATTTGTTTGCCTGAACAATTTGTTATAATAAAATTGTTTCCATATATCAACTCTTTATACACAACTCCAGTAATCAATCTGAATTTCTGATCCTCCCTTATTTTCTCCTTGACATCACTGACATGAAAGCTTTCGTATAATTTTCTTGCTTTATTTACTTTTTCTTCTCGAAAAAAGCTTAAATCTACTTTCTGAAAACCACATTTAATTATTACCGACATAATGACATAGTGGTTATTTGGAAAATGTGGATTGGATTCAAATTTTCAATTAATTAATAATATCTGTCATAACTTGCGCGAGCTCTATTTTTAGACGCTTCCGCCGATAGCTTACATGTTGTGCCACTAGGGCGGCGCAAAATCGAATCAGACTGGCGTATATTCTATATTTTTGAATTTGTAATGAATAGAAAATTGATTTTATATAGATGGATATTTCAAGAACTATACTATATTTGAAAGCACAAACAATTCATCAATAATATTTGATGGGGATGAATTTATAATTAACGTCGCTAAAAATAATTAAATATCAGATTTAAATGAATGAAGTGAATATTTTAGGTTAGAGCTTGCATATAATCGAGCACAAAATAAAAAGACTGCAGTGATATATTATTTAAATCTTCCACTGAGCCCATGCATCTTATCATTTTCATTGATAATAATTGCTTCAATTTTTGTGGTTTGTCTTAAAAAGCCAGATGATTGTAAGCAGTATGATAAAACACCATATTGATTGAAATTTCGATCAATTAAGCCAGGAAAAATTGATTGCATAGCATTAATGATTTTTTCCCTGTCACGAAATCACTACTTATACCTGTAGATTCAATAAAATAAAACACTTCACTCTATGATCATTTACTAAATATATTATATTATTATTGCTAGACTAATTACAGCTGACCCGAATGAAGTAGCTATATTTCTGAACACGAGAATGCGTGGTGACAAAAACTATTTACCAATATAGTCAACAAAATTTACAAATTACATATTACATCAGTAGTACATACACTTTTAGATATAATTGAGAATAGATAAATATGTTTTATTGGGTATAAGTTCTGTAAATTTATTAGAAACACAACGTTTCAACAGCAAAGTGCTGCCTTTCTCAAGTGAAAATAAATATAAATATAAATAAACAAAATTGTCAAGACAACAAAAATAAAAATAAAAGTACAAGTAATAACTAGATTAGTTTAAAATATATTAACTCCTAGGATCGTAGAGCTCAGCCTGTGATTGATGATTCAATATCCACAGGTCTTCAGGAGATAATAATGAAGGTCTAAATAGGGAAATTGTCAGCTCCTTGTGGTTCTAGGTCAATCTGGCTCTACTCTTTTTGGTTTGGCACATAACTGATGTTACTTCATCACCACCTCCTGAAGATCTGTGGATGGTTCAGTTATGTGCCAAACCAAAAAGAGTAGAGCCAGATTGACCTAGAACCACAAGGAGCTGACAATTTCCCTATTTAGACCTTCATTATTATCTCCTGAAGACCTGTGGATATTGAATCATCAATCACAGGCTGAGCTCTACGATCCTAGGAGTTAATATATTTTAAACTAATCTAGTTATTACTTGTACTTTTATTTTTATTTTTGTTGTCTTGACAATTTTGTTTATTTATATTTATATTTATTTTCACTTGAGAAAGGCAGCACTTTGCTGTTGAAACGTTGTGTTTCTAATAAATTTACAGAACTTATACCCAATAAAACATATTTATCTATAAAATGAGTTCTGAAAAGTTTTTTCCTTCATTAATTGAGAATGTTCAGAGCATTGGCTGAAGCCAAAGATTTAGAACAAAATTGATTTATTCTGCCTAATTTACCTGAAAAGTTTTAATAAAGAGAAACAATATTCTCATGAACCAAGGATGTTTAAGAGAGGGGATCTATATTCAATAAAAAATTTAACTATGGTTAAATTTATATCATTTAAAATTTATTATGAAAAACATTTTGAGATCGCATTTGTGGAACACGCGCGTAGTTTGAAACAGATGAATGATGTTTAACAAGCAATCCACTTTATGTAAAATAAAAATGTGATGAATTTGTATAAAAATTCTGATTTAAATGCGAAGGAACATTGAATGAACTAAAGAGAAAACAATTCTTCATTTATTTCTGTGCTGGATTTAAATGAAGATTTTGATTTAAATGAAGATTTTAAATGGAATGCGAAGAAACATTTAATTGAATAAGAATAAAACAATGCTCTGCTTATTTCTTCCATGTGTAGATATATTTATTTTTGATTATTTCATGTCAATAACAATGAGATAGGTTCACAAAAAATTTAAAATGCCAAAATTTTATATGAATCAAATATTAATTTTTTACATACACAGTTGAAGAAAAATATAATAACATGCTGACATATTATTGAATAAGATTGATTTCGTGAAATTTTGCCTTCTGCTAATTATATTTTGCATTTTGTTCTTTGCCAAGTGGTATAACCTCACATCTGAATAATAGGAGATAATGAGATCTAATAACTGGGATTGATGATCCCCACCTAAACTTATTTCACATGGAATATTATTTAATATTGATAAATAGCTCCCTGAATTTTTTATGGGATACGATAATTTTTTTTAATGTTATTTGTTAAAATCATATGATCGTTCTCTCTGATCGCCCTCTCCACTAGTAAGCTAATTCTTTCCACACTTTCGGATGGACATTTGCGCCCACCTCTATTTTTGATGTTTATTAAAATATTTTCGCAATTTCTATCTTCTAAATATCCTCTACATGAAATGCAATTCAAATGTTTCGCTACTTACTACGTATTCTTTGTTAGAGTTTCTGCTTCTTGCTTATCACGTGGTCACAGGCGCAAGCGCAAAAGATACAAAGTAGTGAGGCAGATAGAAAAAATGGAGTTGCCATAAATCTATCTCTCTCCTACTTTTGATAACGCTAGTCTGTGTGTTACTAACATAGCAATGTCCTGTTTCCTCTTCAACGTCCTTGCTATGAACACTGCCAATATTTGACACTTTTTTTTCCGTGACTGTCCTATCGGTAATACAGATTTCTTATCCTTATGATAACTTACAGGTTTCTTTTCATTATTTATTACCCTCTTCCCTACAATTTAAACACTTTTTACAATGAATAAGTTTCATATTGAGTAGCAAAACTTGAATTATTACGTAACTAAAATATTTGAATTCAAAAGAATCAATATTACTTCACGTTCAGTTCTTCTCTAAAATATAGAAATTTATCTTTGGTAAGAGTTTTTGTAAATATATCAAAACATTTTCAGTTTTTGACTTCATGGAACAGTGTTATGTCAATTGTATGTTTTAAGTTTCTTAGTACTCTTTTTAGTCTTTTTGCAGCCAACCAGAGTGGTTGAGAAATAATTTGACAGTTACCACTTCCGCAGTCATACCAATATAAAATTTATCACAATTTCTTTGGACAGCAAACATATTTATTTAATAACTGCTGTGGCCAGCCTTGTTACTATGGTGAATTTACTCAACATTTTTGCATCAAGTTTGTTGTCAAAATTGTAAGACTAATTGATCTGCTATTTGACTATTTGACTAAAAATAACGTAGATAACACATGACTTGAGGGCCTTCAATCCCTCAGGTGAGTATTGCCCTCGAATTCGTCTCCTGCAATAAACTCCACCCTCAGGATTAAATGAGGCACTTAAGTCCCTCGTTATATGATATACTATTATCACTAGACAAAAATACATGGAGAGAATTTTCAGAATAGAATATCATATAACGTATGAGAAAGAAATATAATTTATATATTTTTATTTATTTTATTTGATTTTTCTCAGGTTCACAACCAAGTCCTGTGGTAAACAATGAAATCGATATCAATGATCGAACAAACCAGCGTGTGAATTGTGAAAAACGATCAAGTTTCAACGATAAAAAACTGGATGATGCCTGTCGAAAAACATCAAGTCATAAAGGCCATGTTAATAAACATAAGCGCATCGAAGCTGGCACTAAAAAATACACGTGCAATGAATGTCAAAGATCTTTTTCCACCCAGGGTGTGCTAACTGAGCATGGCCTCACCCATAGTGACATTAGACTATACGAGTGTGATAAATGTGAGAAAACATTCAAACGACGTAGTGACTTGAATAGACACAAACGCATAGTACACAGTAACAAAAAGCCATACAAATGTGATGTATGCCATAAAACATTCAAACGAGATAGTGATTTAAATATACACGAACGCAGAGTACACAGTAACATGAAACCATATAAATGTGATGTATGTGAGAAAACATTCGCTTTGCCTGGTGTTCTGGATCGACACAAAATCATTCATAGTGTCATCAAAAAATGGAAGAATCATCTAGATGATGAAAGCGCATTTTTGACAGCTCATGAATGCTTGTTACTTCAGAGATTTCGAAAATTACCATCTCTCACAATTACTGAGTTTGAATAAAGCAATTTGGGCAAACTTACGAAACAGCAGCTTCCATTTAGTACTAGTTTCAAGTTGACTATTTGATAGGTACATAATTTATGCATGTACAAACTCAAAAATACTTTTAAATCTTCATTGTTTAGTTATTGACTGACGGGAGGTCAAGTGCTCTACCTTAAAATGATAATTTGATCTTTATCAAAGCTATATAAGAAAAATACACCAAAAGTAAACAAATTTTCATCCAATAATAATAATTCATTCTAATAAGCTTCAAATTCGCGTCAAACAAGTCATTGAATTAATCCCTGACAGATTTGACAACTGTAAATAATAATAGTGACACACGCGGCGAAAGTTGTAACTAAATGTTTATCTGCTTTAATAAATTTTAGTTGCCATATCCCTAATGTCATTGTTTGGCACTGTTTCACTTGAAACAAGTAATTGAATAATTTAATCTTTCACAATCACTGAGCTTGAATTAAAGCAATTTGTGCAAACCTACGAAATAGCAGCTTTCATTTAGTACCAGTTTCAAGTCTGTAAATAGTATAGTTGCTGAGATCTCAGCGTCACGCCAGCCAGCCAGCCAGCCAGCCAGCCAGCCAGCCAGCCAAAGTGAATATAATAGCGCTTTTTTCGGAAAAATGCGCTAAAAATATTCCTGTGATATTTGTGGAAAAAAGTTTCATCTGAAGGTCCAACTCCAGTATCACATGAAAATTCATACTAATAGTGAACTATTAACGTGTGATGTATGTCACAAAACATTCACTGATTTTGGTATTTTGAAACGACACAAAAATATTCATAGTGGCATTAAACCATACTCGTGCGATGTCTGTGGAAAAACATTCCTTGTGAAAGATACTCTTAAGCGTCATATGGTTATTCATAGTGATAGCAAACCATTTGCGTGTGATGTATGTCAAAAAACATTTTCTCTTAAGTCTGGTCTAACAAAACATATGCACACCCACAGTAGCAGAAAACGATACTCATGTAATGAATGTCAGAAAACATTCAGTCGTAGCATTCGTCTCAAGGAGCACAAACTTCTTCACACTGGCATTAAACCACATTCGTGTGATGTCTGTCAAAAAAACTTTCATGCGAAATATAATCTTCACCGTCACAAACAAGTCCATCATGACATTAAACCAGTCACGTGTGATATATGTCAAAAAATATTCTCTCATAGCTCGGCTTTAAGAGGACACATGCATATCCATATTAAACCACACCAGTGTGATATATGTGAGAAAAAATTTTCTTACAAGCGTGCTCTAAATATACACAAGCGCATCCACAGTGACATAAGGCCATATACATGTGATGTTTGTCAGAAAAAATTCACTCGTAGTGATATTCTAGATCGACATAAAAGTATTCACAGTGGCATTAAACCATACTCATGTGATATATGTAATAAAAAATTCAATCGGAAGAGCAATGTTAGACTTCACAAAAAAATTCATGAAGACAAAACTATTTCTGTGTGATATAATGTCAAGAGAGAAACCACTCAAGCTACTATATCACAGAAACGGTTGTACATGTAATATAATTGTGTTTTGGAACCGAATTTATGAATGTGACCTAGGATTTTCATGGATCATCACCTGGATAGCAGGAGCCTGGAGCGTGATTCATTTTTTTCTTGTCTAGAAAAAATGATGTGTCAATTAAATTGGATATTTATTCAATAAATTTGTTATTTCAATATAAAATCATTGATAATGTGTGCGAGTACTTATTCAAAACCATCTAAATTTATATATATATATATATATATATATATATATATATATATATATATATATATATATATATATATATATATATATATATATTTATTTATTTATTCTTTAACCAGAGACAATATATAGTTACATCATATACAAAATTAAAAGTATGACGATGAGAACTATACCCTATAGAGATGAAAAAAAAATGATCTGTTCATAGGCCTGGTTCACTATAACTAAATAACATTTACATTACAAAAAAAAAAAATGTATCTTTGGATATCACAAAATTGATGTAATAAAACTAAAAGAGCCCAGTTGAGAGTATATAAATAAACCATGAAGAAAAAATAAATAAAAATAATTAAAAGATGATTCAATAAATCTCGAGTATTAGTTACAAACTAGCGCTTGGCCTGCTACGCAGGCCCAAGCCCTAGGCTTCGCAGCTCGATATGTGAGCCGCCTCCGGCAAAAATTCTGTCTCTATAAGATAAATTCAAAATATATTTTTAGCCCACAAAATCCTCCTGCTCCATATTATATTTGTGCATTTTTCCCTACTCGTGATTTCGCTGTTTTTTATTGACAATTCTAGGCTTCGCAGCTGCATATATACACCGCTTCCGGCAAAAAAAGTTCTTGATAAGATCATTTCTGGTTATAAATTAGGCCCACGGAATCCTCCTGCGCCTTATTATGCTTCTGCACTTTCCTCTTTTCGTGATTTCATCCTATTTCATCGACAATTCTTGACATTATCTGATGTATTTATTTAGAGGACAATTATTGATCACAACTTCCCCACAAATTACAGAGTCCAAATTAAGAACGTCACAGCAAGATAACGGGATTTCCAATCAAGCCTTTCCTAGGTCATTGTCAAAGTTTTGCAGTGAAATAACGGGATTTTCTATCAAGCAAGGCTACCTCCTTGAAAGAATTTCTTTTTTTGTGGAATGTTCTCTTTACTCCCAGAAATCATTTTACAGCTCACGCACTTTACTTCACTTATGTGTTCGCGAAACATAATTCTCATCCATTTAATCATTACTCTGAAACTCACAAACATCACATTTCTCTACTCTTTAGCTAAAACTACAATATTCATAAGAATCATGATGTTTCTTGACTGTAGGAAAAAGTGACAAATGAAAAAAAAGCTCTGGTTTCAGCCATAAAAAATTTTTATTGATCAATCCACATCTATCAGATTCGGTTCTACTCAAGCCACCTTCGGGAGTTGGATGAAAACAATTCAGACAGAAAAATACATCGCTTACAGATTGTTGAATTATTCATGAGAAAAAATTATCAATAAAATAGTGAGAAACGACGTACAGCAATTAAAATATGTTCAAAAAGCATATAATTACGGTAATTGAGTTGAATCTTGGAATGAGTTACATAAAACTTTGCGTTTTCCAATTAATAGTTACAAGAATAATAGTTCTTCTACTTTTTATCATCAATGAGAAAACACGTCTTCATTTGTAACTTAATTCTTACTCATGAGTTTCGACTTAGCTGCAATAATTGTATGCTATTTCCGCATATTTCAATTGCTGTATGTCATTTCTTTGTATTCCATTCACCTATTCTTTTTTTCTCATGTATTATTCAACAATATATCGGTGATGTATTTTTCTGCCTGAATTGTATTCATTTTTGAAAATTTGCCTTCATTTATTATAATATCCATGTTCCTGTGAAATTGAGATATTACTTGTATCAAAGCAATGCAGCATGTTTCTGGAGTTTTTCTGTGATTACTATGAATTCGGCACGTTGAATTTCTAATCATTTTCATACAGAATTTATCTTCAATAAAACATATGTAAAGTTTTTTTTAAATTTTCTAATTCTAGTCAATTCTTTCCGGGAGCATAGATACCTGTCAATTGATTGGGATGTTTGTATTTGATAGATACAAGATAATGCTCCATTAAGTCATAGGTGTATCTGTTTACACATATGTTCAGCAAGAACCACGTGAAGGTAGAAGCATATTTCTTGCCAGGAGAGGATGGGAGTCAAAGGATTTTTAGGTGGAGGAGACATACAGGCAAATTCACTAATCTTACTATGTGATTAATCTTCAACTGTTCTTCTATATTTATCGTTCTTTTATACAATGAATTCTAGAGACATAAGGTTCAGTTTTCGAGGGCGAGACCTCGCACCGTTCCAAAATGTCCTAGGATATGACGATATTCCTCGTAGTATTTCCAAAACAGTGTCTCTAATTAGACGTATTCTTCCCAAAATATTTTGATGTTCCAAACTTTGAGACCGTAAATATATTTGCTGCATACTATGAGAGATCCATTCAATCATGCTAACGTGATAACTGATAAGAGCATAAAAAGAGATCAGAAGCACATTTTTTACTTAGTTTGAATTCAAAAGTTGTTATTTGCCTTGTTATAATAAAAAGAGAAGTTGAAATTCATAGTACGTTTTAACATTTTGGATTCGTATAATTCACGTTATGATTTAATATGTGAGTTATGATATACTCAAAATTATTTGAATGAGAATCGCCTATTGAAACAATTCTGAGAAATGTCAAATTTATCCTCTATATGAGCTATGTGGATTATCATTATCTTTCATTAAGATGTATAAGCTATATTATGTTGATCTATGCATTACTGTGAAGTAGGCAAGAACAGTTTCAAAAGTAAAGACGTACATATTCAACTTTGCTTTAGTCATGATAAACATTTGCATTTTGTTTTGTTTTGCACGATAAACTCTATCCCCTGTTCTATTTTTTTTTCACATTCATAAGGAAACAACAATTAATAATTTGAATCGTGATCCACATTCCCCAATTGAGTTTTTTGACCTGATTTGACTTCTTTTATTAAGGATGAAGAAATGGAATGAAAATATTTGTGCATTATAATTTTTATTTTAATTGTGATGAAAAGGTATGATCGAAATGAAATTTTCGAAAGAAAATATACGTCATCAAGGTATTTGTCTTAATACTTATATGAAGAGTTGATAGAATAATATTTGTCTGTGGTGAGAATTAAAACGATTCTTCATTCATTTTTATTATTTTTATCATGGGATATGATTGAAATGTACTTATTCAGTGAATATATCGATTCGTTATGAATAATAGAAAATCTATTCAAAAAATAGTAACGTGAATGAAAACTGATGAATGGTATAAGTGAACATATTCAACTTGGTCTGAAAATGTGAGATTTCTCCTTGTGTTATACCTGTATGATGAATTCTGTTCTATTTTATTCATATTGTAAGGAATATTTTTTTTTTGCAAATTATTAGCATGTCTTAACATATCCCGGTAAAATATTTCAATTTCAGTTTGTTTAATGTAGGTTTAGGTTATGAGTGAGCATGAAGGCTAGAGAATATTTAGAATTATTCGAATAGAAATTGTTGATCGGAAAAATTTTGAAAAATATCGGAGTTATTCTCAATATGAGGTACGTGGATTTTCTTTTTTTTTTGTCTATCAGAATGCATTAGCTATATCATGTTGATTATCAAGATTATGTTTAGTAGGCAAGAACAGATTCGAAAGTGCAGACGTACATATGGAACTTTGCTTTGGTCATGGTGGACATTTGCATTTTGTTTGTTATGTACGATAAACTCTATCCTCTGTTCTGTTTTACTCCACAGTTTATAAAAGAAAACAGGTGATGATTCAAATCGTAATCCATGTACCTCAATTGAATTTTTAAGCTATATATATATATATATATATATATATATATATATATATATAAATATATATATATATATATATATATATATATATATATATATATATATATATATATATATATATATATATATATATATATATATATATATATATATATATATATATATATATATATATATATATATATATATCTGTTGAATTTAATAAATGTATTTTGATTGGTTTCTTTCCTTCCATTCTATATTTTGTAACATGTGGAATATAATTGGAGTATTGTATGTGTATAGAACTGCTGCTAGCCTGTGAATATTACCATTTTGGCTTTCATTTAGCATTGCTGTTTTTTTCCATACGTTTATTCTCCAATAAATACTACACAATTGGTAATGGAATGGAATGGGAAAGTGTAGAAACCATTTGTTCTTGAAAAATACATTCCAAAATTCAAATTATCATTAACATTTTCAATAGTTTCAGCAGTGAACTGATAGTTATGTCCTAGACTCAGATCGAAATTTTCTGATGAATAAATATTATTTCAAGTAAATTATTGAAATATTTTTTTGAAAACTATATTTTTTGTTATACCTTGGTTATTTTCATTGTCTTTATCGTTTTCTGGTATTTTATTCTTTAACACATTGACTGCCACGTCGACCATATATGGCCGACACCAGTTTGTTCACTGTGCGCCGCGTCAACCATATATGTGCGACACGTTGTATTTCATTTGAAGCCATGTTGAACAAATATGGTTTACACTCTATGCTATTTTACTGTAGTATTTTGAAGCGTGGCCTCGGGCGAAACTTTTGATATATTGGTTTTGGCCCTGCTCAAAAAATAGGAGAAATAACAACAATTTAATTATTTTAGTAATTTATTTTTTCAAACCATAGTATGGCTACAAATATAACTTCAAAAACATAAATTATAAGTCAAAAAAAAGTCAATTAGATTTGTGATGGTTTCCGAAGCACTCTAAACACATAAAAGGGGCATGATTGCAATCTGGGCAATATGTGTATACTCTTTTTCCCTTCTTTTTAGCTGCAGTTCTTCCTTCAAGTTTTTTTTTTCTTGCGTAACACAAAGTACACATCCGGCGTACCTTTTTATTATTTTCATCCACTTTAGTTTTCAGTACATGAACATTACGACAATTGGGTTTGTCGTGTTTAATTTTTTTTTGTAAATTTAGCAAGCTTGATGATATTTCTTCTCGAAACCATCGTATTTTAGCTGATTTTTTAGTTGCTGTTTTATATACTACAAAAGCATTCACAAGTGAAATACCTAGCAAATACTCTATGCCTAGCTTCCGGTACCACTTTACACCCTTCCTCAGGGTCGTGGCATATGAACAAATTTGATCTGATAGATCAATACCAGCTTTTCCTCTGTTGTACGCTAGTACGGCGATTGGCTTTTGTTTCTGTTTACGTTTTCGATTAGTATTTGAAGCTCGACTGGTTGATGGTTGGTTAGCATTACATCCCCCATCTGCTCCAGCATTTTCTACCTCGCCGCCTGTAATATTTCTCATGTGTGAAGCGTGTTTAGTTGATAGAATTCTTACATCGCGTGTATCCCGCCATTTTAGTACCACAATTCCATTTTGCTCTTCTTTCGCTATCATTTGGCCTCTATCTAGTTTAGCGTGTAAAATTTCTCGTGGCATATATTTTTTATTGGCCCTCAAAGTACCAACTACGTGAGTATTTTGGTGTAAGAAGGACAATGCTAATTCATAGCTCGTATAGAAGTTATCGACAAATAATGTGCGACCTTGATTTAGAAGTCCTTGCGATAGCTCTTCACAAACTGTTCTACCTAAACCAACCCTTTTTGTATATATTTCAGATTTCCCTGAGTATATTTTGCTGGACCAAGTATATCCTTCAGTAGAGCATAGCTTGAAAAGCTTTATCCCATATCTGTGAGCTTTATTAGGTATGTACTGTCGAAATACTAATCTACCTCTCCAAGGTATAAGGGTTTCATCAATAACAAAGTCTTCAGCTGGAATCATTATATCTTGAAACTTCTTTTGCAATACATCTATAAGAGGTTGTATTTTTCCTAGTCTTATCTCCATGAGGAATTTCTTCATTGTTTGAAAAGTGAATATTTGACAGCAATAATTCAAATCTATTACGAGACATAATTTTTGCCGCTACATTATTTTTATAAATATCGCTTGTTGACCAATAGGATGGAATACTACCAAGTCTTACTAACCCCATCCATATAAGAAGCCCCAAAAACTTTTTTATCTCTTCACTATCAGTTGGAACCCATTTTTTAATTCGACTTTTACTCTTAGTTTGATTATTATTCAATTTCTGTTCAGCGTATCTGTTTGTTTCCACCACGATAATATTTATAATTTCATCATCAACAAATAATGAAAACGCATCAAATGGAGTAATATCTTTCGCCACATCTATTTGTAAACCTGAGTTGCCAGTAAAAGCGATTTTTTTTTGACGACCTTCGTATTCTGTCCATTTAGCATTTGCAAACTCCGGAACCTCTGAAGACTGACCATCTAACTCCTCACTTTCCTCTTCTAGTTGTAGATCCTGAATTACTTCTTCAATATTTTCAACTACTTCATCATCTTCTTCATTTTCTGATGTATTTGGTGAAGGATTATATCCAGGATCTTCTATAGAATCATCTGAACTGAAATCTGCACATTCTTCATCTTCATCACTTTGTAAAAATTCATCACTTTCTAATATTATTCGCAAATTATCATCGCTTAAATATTTTCTTTTAGCCATTTTCTACTGCACTTTTCGCAAGACAACTTCACAAATAAGACTGTTTCAACTATCACAAATTTACAGATGATAAAAGAGAAACGTAACCAAACATATCATCACACATATATGGTCGACATGGCTCTGCAAGAAACAATATAACACGGTGGGCCACGTCAACCACATATGAGCGACATGAAAAAAAATTAATATCTACGTTTCTAAGAACAAAAAAAATTACTTATGTGTACTTAACTACTTATTTTGAACTTATTAACAATTTTTCGAAAAAAAATGGCGTGGCCCCGGGGTAATTTTTTTCAAAAAGTGTCGTGGCAGTCAATGTGTTAAACTATCAAAAGATCGAACTCGAGACATAGCAACATATAATTGTCCATGTGAAAACACAGGTTTCTCCAAGTTTATTCCAACGAAATCGAAAGTTTGTCCCTGTGATTTATTTATTGTCATTGAAAAAGCCAGTCTTATTGGAAATTGTCTCCATTTGATTATGAATGGGAGATTTCAGTCTGTTTGTATCAAATCTATTCTTGGTAAAAAAAATCTGGAATGTGCACTTTGACCTGTAAGTACTTCTAGGTCTAAATAATTATTCTTCATTTGTTTCACAATTAATCGTGTCCCATTGCAAAGACCTTTTCTTGGATTCATGTTACGTAGAAGCATAACAATTGCTCCAATTTTCAATGAGAGTTTATGGGGTGGATATCCAGATGGTGTTTGCTTATGTAAGAATTCAATTGGAAAGTTCATATCGTTCTTCCCCTCAAATATCGCTGTATCTGCACTATAATATATTTTGGTCTCACCTACAATTTTTGATAATACAAGTTCATTTTGGATCATCGTATCATCATTTTTTGGTGACAAAATAGCTCTGTTCATGAACTTATATATATTTTGAGGCAAAATCATTTCATTTCCAAATATTTCATCGGCTAATGAGCTTTTGACAAGACAGTGGGATGGTATTGTTGCAATCTCCTTAATACCATTTCCAATGTGAAGTAAATATCCAGCAAATTCTTGTTCATTCTTATTTACTCGCATGTTTTGTGTCAAAGATAGTTTTTTGAATAAAGGCCACAATGAACTGCGTAACATTGAAATTTCGATTATCGCTGTTCTATGATTCGAATGTTTGACTATTGGAAATCGGAAATCGCCCCCTAGAACAATTACTTTTCCTCCGAAGAGTAATGAATTATCCATTAAATCTTGTAAAACTAAATTGATAGCTTTAAGTGCATATGATGGTGCCATAGTTATTTCATCCTAAATGATAATGCTTGCTTCCCGAATCAATTTTCCTGCATTACTATTTGCTGAGATTTTACATACGCAATCTTCATTTATTGGTACTGAAAGTTTGAACACAGAATGAATTGTTTGACCACCTTTTAATAGAGTTGCCGCAATTCCGGCCCAAGCTACAGCGAGAACTGTATGCCCTTGTCCTCTTGAAATGCTGATAATGCTATTATAAAGAAATGTTTTGCCGGTACCGCCTGGACCATCAATATAAAAGTAACGCTCTTCACAATTATTATCATTTACTGCATTCAAAATAGAATTGGAGATTTCTAATTGTTCAGAGTTGAATTTTTCTGCATTTTGTGTACCTTCGCGTCTTTCCAAATCTCTATCAATTGTACTGTCAAAATCATCTTCGGTGATCTTGACTGGTTCAGGAAGACCAAAATCTTTCAATTGCAATCTATGTACAATTAGAATTTCTTGAATTTTTTGTAAGCATTTTTGTTTTCAGCGACTTGCTTAGAATATTTTCGTGAATAGTCTTCCATCAAATATTCCTTAAAATTTTCCCACAAACGCAGTGCATTCGTTGAAGTATGGAGACTGATCAAATATGCAAATAATTCACGTAATTGCTTGGGAAATTTGTCGAGCACAGCTTCTTGTAAGCAATTTTCGCATTCTTCATCATTTTCTAATAATCCTTTTGCGCGTGCTGCTTCCTGATAAGTGTTGTATAATTTACCATCGACAGTTCGTAAATCATCAAAGCTTTTCGCTCCCATAACAATAACTAAGAGTAATCGGAGATGGAATCTCTCTATATCTTTTGGACTTACAGAAACTATTCTACCAATTACGGGCTCAGTTTCTTTCTGTCTTATCTTCCATACGTTTTGATTGGTGAATACATAGTATTTTGGAATATCCATATAATTGTATTGTCGTGCTGCAACATCAGTTTGATTCAACAAGAACCAAGCTGTCAATGTTGTATGACGTGTTTTTGCTCGTTCCACTGCTTTTTGTATTTGTGCTGGATGAAATACAACTGTTTGTTGATATTGTAGATGAACTGCTAAATCGAAAACTGCATGTGATTTATTATATAGTTGGTATTCATATAGTCGCCAAATACACTCGACTGGACAAATGTATCTTGTACTTTCATAGCCTTTAATTTCGTCCCAAACGAAATTTTTCTCGTTTTCCACTGGTCCCAATTTGATGGTAGCACAATCATGTCCTTTGCATAAATAATCACATATATATTTTATACTCTTAACTGATGAACAAATTTCTACATTAATACGAGTTCTATACTTTTTGCTTAAATATGGATTAAACGGGACAATCCACCTGTTGTCTATTTCATATTTGATAGAACAGTTTTTGTAAAAAATGTACATAAGAACATTGTTATTACGTCGTCTGTAAATAGGATATCCATTCACATTTTCAATAGTCTCGTTTCGGAAATCTTTCGGATATTTTTTGGAACATTTATTATCACTCATACATGGCGAATTTTTATTCAAAACACCACAAGGTCCATGAATCATATGCGATCTGATCTCTTGATATAATTCCTGTTCCTTATCGTCATCAGGTATTTTTGCACTTACAACTGCATCAATATCATCTTTGTTTCGTATTTTGTCATTTTCGTCCAATGTAATTAAAAGATGCATATGCGGTAGGCCGCGTTTCTGAAATTCTATTACATATTTATGAGCAATAACTTTGCCAAAAATACTTTCTCTAATAATCTCATTCAAAATCGATTTGTTTTTACCATGGAAAACACGTGCGACAAGATCTGGTCGGTCCAAAGCAGTTTGTCCTTCATGTAAGTTTTCTGTAATCTCTTTCCACTTTGGATTGCAAGTAACAGTTATGAAAACATCAGGTTTACCGAATTCACGAACAATTGCCATGGCGTTTTGATACATTTTTTGCATAAATCGCGGACCGCCTTGAAAAGTTGAGGGTAATATTACCATTGTACCTGGTTTTGCACCTTCGCTGGCTGATTTATTAGTGATATGATCCATCAACCCACTATATAGCTCCACTCTTAGCTTTGGTTGATTTTGTCGAATAAAATTCAAACGTTCAGCTTCTACTTTTACGTAAGCATCCACAATGTACTGTTGCGTAAGTTTACCAGCTGATAAACACGGATTGAAAATACTACGATCTGCTAATCGATTTGTATAAAATTGAAGCATAGTCTGGTTCTTAACACCGTCTACTTGTTTCATGTTCATTTGCCAACCTTTTTCTCTACGGGGAAACAATAAAGGATATGTCATTGGATCACAATTTTCACTAAACTGATGAATCCTGACACTACCTTTTTCTCTTGGATGTATACAAATATCTCGATCAATTGGTGGTTCGCCATCAGCTGAAGTAAAAACAACAGCAACCTCATTACTCGTTGGTAAATTATGTCTCCGTTTGTCTTCTGTACGATTGCTAATAATCCAAAGATTGATTTCTGGTGATGTTTGATTATTTTGTCTAGCCTTCTCAAACTCAATTTGTTCAACTTCTTTCAACATCATATATGCAGATGCATATGGATTACCTTGCCGTATGATTTCATCTAGTCTCCGCATTATTTCTGGTTTGCATACTTTGTTAGAATCTTGATCCATCCGTTTTGCTAACGCATCCATTGTATCAATGATGTACAACTGTGCATATTTTTCTGTCTTACCATTCGATGGGTAAATTGAGCCATATGTATTATGATATATTTGACCATGAATCCTGGAAGTATATGGTCCTTTTCCTGGAGGTAGCGCAATCTGTGCTCCCATGGACGCAAAAGCTAAAGCACTGTTATAATTTCTAATATGTTGTCTGAAATTTCTGCTCTCCGCATCATTTTCTGTCATCAGTTTTCTTAAATACTCTGGAAATTCTGGTAGAATATCAACTGCTAATTTTCCTTTACGGCAACAAGTTGTAAACTTCCCGTCTGATGGTTTTTCACATGCAAAATTTCTTGACTGACAATTTGAACATAGAACATTGATTAATCCTAAATAATGTGGTTCAACAATTTCTTCAGGGTCTTTTATTGCCATTTTATATGTACCTACTGTTTTTTTTTCAGAATTTTGCTACGCTTGCTCATCATCATTTCTTTTTTATGAATTAATCTTTCCTGTTTTTGCTTTTCTGTTTCTGATTCTGTTATTTTACGTCTCTCCTCTTTATTTCTCTCTAATCGTTTACATTTCTCATCCTCCGTCTCTTTCTCAGCATAATTTTTTGAATTATACCTCTTTTTTTGTAGCCTTTCATCACGTTTATCTGGTGTTTCCTTTTCTATATATTTTTCCTTATTATCTTTCAATACCTGAAGCCTCTTTTCACGTTCTACTATCGATTCATTACTCAAACGAATATTTTTATAGGTGGCTTGCATCATAAAACGTCTATTCCTCTCATCTTCACTTTCTGATTGCTTCTTTCTCTTATAATTTTCATGTTTTTTTTGCTGTCTTAAATTCTTGGGAAAGTTTGATATTCGTCGAGCTCTGAACATACTAACTGCATGAGTCCTGAGTTGTGCAATATCGTAAATCTCATTTTCTGGATCTCTATTCAGTAGAATACTTGAACAAAATGTCATTGCAAATAAACCACAATCAAAGCCATTTGTTTGTCCCTGTACTTTTGCGAACCTAATTTGAGGATGATATGGAAATAAATGATCCAAATAATTTCTTGCATCTTGATGAAGAGTTGTTGAATTCAAACTATCATAAATCATGATAAATATGCCATTATAATGAGCTGTTATCCAATGTCATATTCCAAGGCCAAAATTGCGCAAATTTGAAACTTGTAGATGCTTGATACCCTCTGGTATTGCATGAATCCTATTTAAAACCTCTAAATAATAAGTTGGTTGAGACCTGTAGTCCGAAAAAGCATGGATCATGGTGAAAAATACGTCGAGATGAGTATCTTCAAGGTAACCTGAGGGATTTTGTGAGATGTTGTAATCGTGCTCTGTAAGTTCTTGTATCATTCTGAAATCATTATTCACGTCTAAATTGATATCTTCTGTATTGATATTAGTTTGCGTTCCGCTTTCTCCATGTATATCAGAATCTTTGGACTCCTGATATCTTACCTGTCGCTTGGAACGTTTTGACCTATTTTTCGTTGGCATTATAACGTATTTGCGAGTACAACTAAGAAATGAATATAATTGATTTATTATTCAAAAATTATCAAATGAATTACTGATGTTGATACTCTAGTTATCTATTGAAATTTTCTTTATCAAGTAGAAGTAGATTTGTTTCTCACCTTTTAATCTAATATATGATTTTCTCAGTCGATAGTAACTCTAGAGATAATAATTATTCAAGGACTTACTCAGCTCTTCTTGATTAATGTCTCACTTATGAATAAGTTTCGAGAGTGAGTTGGAGAAATATCTATTTCCCACACCAAAAACCTATGAATAGGAATTGTAGTAGTCAGTACTCCGAGAAAAATATATTTGAAAAAATTAAATTATAATTAAAAAATTATGGCATGGAGAATGTTTGATGGTAATAATTATTTTAAGAAATGTTTAACAAATGTTTCTCAGGCAACTCTTTCTTTCCTGTTGAAATTAATATTTCCTTAGGAGAAGAAAAAAATATACTCATACTATTCGAGTTCCAACCGTAATCATTTGCCACATCTTATGATTTGTTTATTGATTTGTATAAATATGCAGTACATTGCAAAATTTCATATTCTGGTTTAACAGTACATCTATTTAACAAAGATTCAAAATTGAATCAATTATCAACAAATGAATTGTTCTACTTTTTGAATTGCAGGTAGGAAAGTTTTGGATAGTTCTTTTTATATCACGCCATCTTTTAGTCATTTCTATGGTCTCTATTGCTGTATATTGACTTACAACTGAAGTTATATAATAAAATCTTCATTTGATTTTAAAAGCTTCCTATGCAAATTCTTGATACATTTTTTAAATTTGTAAACGTGATTTTCTGACAGTTCCTGATTTTGATGAATCTTCACGTTTCAGACCCTACTGAGCCCGGAAAACAATTCTAAAAAAGTCGGTCTATCGGTCTGTGTGGAAGCACGATAACTTGAGAATGCATGCGAATTTTTAACTAAATCTCATATCTACGTTTTTTATCAAAAAGCTAGGTTCAAGTTCGTAGATGAGCTTTTTCCAACAAGTGGTACCGAATTTTTATTGATGAAACTTTTTAGTTTCTTGCGGTTATTTCATAAACGGTGGTATTTATCATAAAATATGAAATAACTAAAACTAATCTCTAAATGATTTGGCACAACATTCACAGTGAACATTTCTCAAAATTATCAACGGTTTAGTTGTAATTATGAAATTTGTTACATTTTTCTGAAGCAAAGAAATAGTTAGAATCATAATGTGATATTAGAATAATCGTCATTCAAACTTGGACATCACATGCGAACGTACGTGGATTGTTTATTTCTTAAAGTAATTTGGCTCTATCATGTTTGGTATCAAATTGAAGCTCTTGTGGAGATAATTCTGTCAAAGAGCATATTTGAACGATTGTCAATTGTTTCTTTCACAAAACATTCAAACAATTTCTAGTTTATTATGAACTTTAAGCCCTCGGGGAAATAAGCTTAGTAGGTATCAGAAATAAAAATTGGTGGAATCCACGTTACTATCTTGAAATTACACTTCCGCCGATCGAATGTCAGAACTGTCTGTTTCAATGGATTAAAAACCCCAAAAATCTAGGAAAGGACTCTCTATTTTCTTATATATAAGATACTTATTTGTATAAGGACAAAAAAATAACCGCCATCTGTCACTTTAACAATTACAGCTTACACTTCGACAATGACAGTTTTCACTTTGACAATACGCAATTAACTGTTTCGACATTTCAAATTCCTGAAACTGCGATGGAACTGGCCATAAA
Organism: Dromius quadrimaculatus; assembly: GCA_963989225.1. Lineage (NCBI taxonomy): Eukaryota > Metazoa > Arthropoda > Insecta > Coleoptera > Carabidae > Dromius > Dromius quadrimaculatus. Next base: position 42,306,549 of record OZ022328.1, on the reverse strand, counting down.
AATTATGGTCGAGAAAGTATTGTGTGACTACAGCTGATTTTCAATCAATTTACAATTTTGCATATTTTCAATGTATCAAAGAGTCATACATAAACATCCAAACTTCGAGTGGGAATGAAACCACGACTTCAGTAGTCAAACCACAAAGATCACTTGAGCGTTGTCTAAATACGCTTAGCCACCGAGGCGGCTATCATACAACTAAAAAACGCCTATTATTATTGATGGTAACTCATATCCTAAAAATAGTAGAATTTTGTGTCGCATTTCCAAGCTGGGCATAAAAAGAAATATATTTTGGGTGACTGTATAGTCCTTGAAAAAGAATGCATAGATCACTACATATTAAAAAAACATAAAATCTCTGATTTTTGATAATATATTTTTTTATTTCGAAAATTGTGATAGAGAAGTTTGAAGAATTACTTCCAGCTATTAAAGCTCCTCTCAGACTGGAATGAAGTAAATTGATGACTCAATTTTTTATGAATTGTTAGTTCATAACGTGGCAAATACCATTATCTCATTTTTACGCGGTTACGTTGTCAGGCAGACTGTGAGAATGGTAATAAAAAAGTTTGAAGAATTACTTTTAGCTATTCAAGTTCTTCTCAGGCTTAAATGAAGTAAATTGATGACTCGATTTTTCATTAATCGTTAGTTCTTAGCGTGGCAAACAAGACATTAAGCCCAAAAATTTATTGGCAGATGTTGAACAAGTGATTAACGCTTGCAAAGGCGATCAGAACATTCTGAGAGCTAGAGCAGCGAACATTGTTACCAATTTTTTTAATAAAGATCAATCTTGTAATACCATAACTAGAAAACTCTTCAATAATACCAAATTTTTCCTCAAAAATAACCCAGAACTTATAATTGTTAACTCTGATAAAGGTAACGTAACTGTTGCCTTGAATAAAGAACATTATAATTCTCTTTGCCTCTCAGCTTTAGATGATCCTAAATATTATAAAAAAATTGATGAAGATCCGACAACTTCTACACAGAATAAATGTAATAAAAAGATCAGTGAGCTTAAATCAAAAAAGTTTATCTCAGATATAGTTGCGAAATCACTAACTATATATAATGCTCAAAGTGCCAAATTTTATGGCTTACCTAAAATTCATAAACAAGATTTAAAAGTCAGACCAATAATTTCGTCGATCCTTTCTCCTACGTCTAATTTGTGTATGTTTATCACAAAAAATTTTATCACTCTCAATCTAAGGCGAGACGCGCTATTTTATCAAAGACAGTTTTCAATTTGCTGAAAATATTCAGAATTTACAATTACCGGATGATTTCGTCCTAATGAGCTTGGATGTAGTGACTTGTTATCAATATAATTACTTTAAATTGGGAAGCCATTGAACAACATACGGATATTTCAAAAAATATTTTCATCAATCTAGTCATTTTCATTTTTAATAATACTTTTTTCATTTACAATGGACAATATTACCAGCAAATTTTTGGCTGTCTAATGGGAAGTGAATTGAGTCCCATTATTAGCAGAATCGTCATGGATTGGGTCCTTGATCAATGCATTCCTAAATTACCGTTTGCTTTTCCGTTTATTTTCAAATATGTTGATGATTTGATTTGTGCAGTTCCGGCGGATAAGATTGAAGAAACCCTGAATATTTTTAACAACGTGAACAGTAACATACAATTTACTGTCGAGGCGGAAGTGGACAGGAGCGTTCCGTTCTTGGATACTAAAGTTATCCGTACATCGAATCAAACAGTTATACTTGACTGGTATCAAAAACCAACATCATCTGGGAAATACATCAACTATCACTCCGGGCACACAAATCAAACAAAAATGAACCTAATACCAGGTTTAAAAAATAGGATAGAAAAAATTTGTCATCCTACTTTAAAAATACCATCGTTGCAACGGTTGGAGAATATATTGATCGAGAACTCCTATCCAAGGCGTCTCATTAAACGTCTTTAGTTAAAACCAGTTCAGCTGTTGCTGTACGAGAAAGTGTCACTGACAGCGAAACAAAGAAAAGGTATATCTATTTTCCCTATGTTCCAGGCCTCACATCTGATCTTATTGGTTTTTTTAAAGATGAAAAACATATTATTTTCGCCAAGCAAAATTTGAGAACCGTCAATCAATTGTATTCAAAATTAAAAGATAAAACATCTGATTTTAACCAATCCAACTTAATTTACAGAACTCCATACGGTGGTTGTAGCAGATGTTACATCGGCCAAACTTCTCAGAAATTAAGTGCTAGAATGTCTTACATAGACGAGGTGAGGGAAAGCTTGACATCAGTAATAAATGTGCTATGGCTATACATGTTCAAGAAACGCAGCATTTTGTGGACTATGACCAAACAGTCATTTTAGAATTCGAAAATAACTATAGAAAAAGATTGTTTCTTGAAACGTGTCATATTAAATTAGATAAAAATATCACAGTCAACTATAAAACTGACATTCAGAACCTGAGTATAATGTACGCTCATCTTCTGAGGTCCTTTTAAAAGTATTATTAATTTAAATTTTGCGCGCTAATTTCTGACAGGATTTCCGTCCCCTCTTCTTGTTGAGCTCGTTTTCGTCGTTTACGTGTAAGCGGCAGTCAAAAACATGGCGTCACCACGTTGGCTGTGAATTTTTTAATAATTTCTATCATAAATATGGCTGTATTGTTTGACAAAAAATTGAGTTTGTGTTAACATAGTTAGTCCCGTAATAAATGTGTGTTACGAAGACTATTAACAATGGAAAATTCTCAACTGTTTCAAAAAATTTTACAATTTTATTCCAAGCTATAACTATTTGTAAGTTGTTCTCAAAATTTATTTTTGGATAATTATTAAAAGAAATTTATGTACGTTTTCAGTATCCCTGATGAAGTAACAAAATTGCTACGAAATATTGGACTTTAAATAAAAATAACATCTAAATGAAACTATTCTGCTAAAGTGTTTCTGCCTTACAACTACCGTAATTTCCGTTAAATTATTGTTTTATCTTTCAACAAGTCGGTGTTACTTCTTTTCAACATTTTTGTTATTGTTATTCGTTTTTCTTTTTTGATTTGATCTACTTTTTATTTTGTTATTTACTTTAATTCAAAATAATGGTTGTAAATAGTAAAAGCAGAGAGTTGGTATTTAATGTTATGAAATACATGGAAGATGCAGCGATTAATGGTTTTTTCATACCCTTGGCTAAGGTCATGGAACAAGTGTGCAAAGCGATAGGAATTAGCAAATCAACTGCAATTCGAATTAACAAAGAAGGAGCGGTAGTGGAAAACAGGAAAGGAAAGAAATTTTCAACGCCAAATAAGAAGAGGAAAAGTATATGTCCGAAAACTGAAGTGGATGATAGTTATTCAAACTGGAGGACGTCAGGAAGTTGGTGGAAGAAAAATTTGCCGAAAATTGCGAAGAAGTGGCAAAAAAGTCTGTGAGAAAGTTATATAAACTGAAAAAGATTTCCTGGAAACCGAACATTCCTTCGATAAATCCATCGACGACTTCATCATCAATATTTCAGAAGATTCGGACGATAGCGATGGCAATGACGAGAATGAAAGTGAGGAAGAAAGTGATGTTGATTTAGGAGTTGCGCCCATTTAAGTAATTAATAATTCCAACAGTTATTTATTATTATTCGTTTCCTGGCACAATCCCCTGCAACAAAATTTGTTTGACAATTTGTGACTCTTTGTCATATTAATTCGCGATAAAAAATATAGTATATAGACTATATATATTATATAAGTACTAGTTTATTGTACACTCATTTCATTCTTTTATTTGTACTGTTGAAAAATAAAGCATCATTATTATAATAAATAGATTTTTTGGTTTCATTCGTTATACTTATATTTATTTTGACGTTCCGACTTTCTATCCGAAAGTCTTCTTCAGAATTTTTTTTTATTTTATAGGTTACTTTATTCTATTTCATGATTTCATACTTGCAAGTTTGACTTATTTTGATATGTAAATTGAAGTAATTTTATGTAAAAAATATTATTAACATCTTTTTTATTGAAATAACTGTGCGCCACTGAGTTTTGTTACTCAAGGTTGTGTCTGATTTTCCATATTTCATATTTTGCGCTTGACCATTGTACGCTTCGACAGTTTTCTCATATAAATATGTGCAATGTCTACACAATATTGAACAAGGCCAGTGCAGGGGCGGTGCCAGCAATAGTACTTGCTACAATGCTTATAGAGCGCCTACATCAAGTCTACATAATAACTCCATTATAATAATTCCGCTCCAAAAATAGGGGAACTATACTAGATGCGCAAGAATTGATTGACAGGTCTGTTTCTACTTGGGACGTACTGTACATTGTACACTGACCCTGTGCTCACGATGATGTCTACAGATTGGTCTCCCAATCTACTTACGACTGTCAGTACCTCTGGACTAATTTCTTCATTGGGCCCTGAATCCAATTCGTGCACGATGCTACGGACCTCCTCTAGCGTCGTGAGACACCGTTTCCTTGTTCATTAGTATTGCTCCTTTGAATGTCTGGACAATCCTCCATCGTATGACCGGGACGGGCGCACTGATGACAGATAATTCTGCCATCGGAAGTACGCGATAATCACTGAGTGTTAGTTAGGCTAAATTGGAATATCTTAATTTTTCTGCCGCGGCCCAATTATGCGCATTGGTCGATTCTTCAAAAGTTTATGAAAAATCAACCGCCGATAATTTTCCTTGTGGATCGAATCGCTCCGGTTTGCGTAATTTGGGTTGAATACGCTCAGCAGCTATTTGCTCTGCGGCAATTGATCCGATGGTGGGCTGTTCCATTATTTCTTGCCAGAGATTAGGATACAAGGGTTGTGACGGGAATGGGGGAGGTGTTGGAATTGCTCATCTTACTGTCTGCGGGTCTGGAGGGTTTGCCTGTGGCTGATTTTCAAGAGTCTCTGGGGATAGGTGTGGGAGTCTTTGATTTGAGCCAAGAGGAGGCGATCGTGCTAATGGCATAGCATGCTCATTTACTGATTGTCGTACTGCTCGAAATATACGGGCAGGGGTTATTCGGAATCGATAGCGTTCGGCATTTGACATAACATGGCGCAAAGGGTAGCCTCTAGTTCTAAGCAGTCAAGCATTGTATTCGGGGATCGGCAAATGTCGAGTCTACTCAAGTCTTTAACTAATATTTTAGAACTAACTCGCCTGCAATGGCTATACTAGCACTTCCAGGTAGAACACTCGCACGTGACTGAAGGCTGCGACAAAGGTTTCGTAAAGGCATAGTTATTCTAAATGAACAGTAAACGAGGATGGTTTATAAAATATTTATTAGCGTCAATTTCCGTGACATTTTCCAAAAACAACAATACGTGCTTTATCCTCAAACACAGTATCAGATAACCAGACACAAGGTCCAACAGTCCAACCATACATGACGATAATAGATTTCAAGAATTGAAACGAATACATAGCCATGTTACATCCTTGATTATTAATAATACACAAATTATAATGTAATTATAAACTATGATTAGAATGACTCAAACATTCGTGTCAATGCGGTAGGAGTTTGTTATGCTTGCTTTCCAATCGTTATTGACTCCTATCGTTTACCACCCACTGGCAAAGATAAATAGTAATAAATTATTACCAAGTGAAGTGAAAATATATATATATATATATATATATATATATATATGGATTTCTATATAATTCATATATATATATATATATATATATATATATATATATATATATATATATATATGTATATATATATATATATATATATATATATATATATATATATATGGATTTCTATATAATTCATATATATATATATATATATATATATATATATATATATATATATATATATATATATATATATATATATATATATATATATATATGAATTATATAGAAATCCAGCCCTTATTACATCAGCATAGCATCGTTCACATGGTAGTTTCCCTATGAATGTAATAATAAACTGCATTTAGCAGAAAGATTATACTTTGTAGTTATTCAAATAGAATTGAGTTGGATAGATAGTCAGATTGTGATAGATTCTCGAGCAGGGCTCATCAAGTAACTTCTATTCGGCTGTATGTACTTGTACTTGGCAGAATAAATATTTTTCGAAATGAAATCCATCAAGTGATTGATTAATTTGGCGCAGTCGGGTCGGATGCCAGAGAGACTTTTACTCCAAAGATTCTCAAAATTAGAGTATCCAATTAGTTAATGAGTTTAGTCGTCTCTTTCAAGTGTTTAATACGGCACCAAACGAACTATAACCTCCGCAAAGTGTTCAAGAAATCCGGAATCTCACTAAAACTCTAGGTGAGATGAAATCGTTGAAGATTACTCACTAAAACTTGAGACGAGCAAAACTCCAAGTTCATCAACGTCGCCATGAAACAAAGAATCATTTCCACGAAATCTCCGACGAGGAAAAGAAAATCATATCGTCGTTAATTCCGAGAAGTCGTAGAAGTCAGAGCATCAACTGTAAGCCGACTCCAAAGACATCTCTAGCCTAGCTGTTGAGCGGAGATCATCATCCACTTGAGCAAACATCAGGAACCAACAACGTATACATACCAAAGACAAGGACCATGAAATTGGCCATAGTCAACATAATAATTGCCTTATTGTAAGTCATATTATTCAATTCCCCTGTTGTGCAGCATTCAGAGAGTTAGCTGTCACCACTTGTTGAAGCATATTCAATAAAATTCATAAAACACTTGGTTAAGTTTCAAATTTATTGAAGTTTATTTGCTCAATACGTATTTCGGTTGATTAGATGATCATCAGAAGTACAATTACAAGACAAAAATTTGAAATAACACTCAAATTCTGCAGTCTTATATACCAATTATGCTAAATAAGAGGGTGTGGCTTGAATCTACAGTGGGTTAACTAAAGATATGGTACCATAGACGTGAAACAGTAGAGGAGGCGTGGCTTGAATCTATGATGGTCTAACTGAGGAAGCTTTCTATGAATCTAATTGCTCGTTCATCATATTTTTTTTTGACTTTTAGAGCTTCCTGAATTGCTAATGATTCAACCAGATTCAATTTGAACATGAAGCACTTTCATACTATCCAAAACAAAAGAATATATATACCTATATAAAATTGCAATCCTCACACTGAATTTCGTATACTCCACTATAATCAAATAAGTTCTTATTACCTAATTTATTATTAACTAAGAGGTTGCTCAAAGTCCCAGAATTATAATAGGCTAGTACAATATATCTGGTTTTGAGTATGTTAGATATCTTCAAATTACATTTGATGTTGAATAATATTTTTCTGTGCGTAGGTTTATCAACAGAGGTTTCATTACCATTATTACAGCTGTTTTGATATTTGTGTTTAAGCTTCCTACGCAGAGTTTTGTCTATAGTGTGTTTGTTAAAACCATTTTTATGTGCAATTTGGTATATCACATTCAATTGCTTTGAAAAATCTAAATCGGTCATAGGTATATGGATAAATCTATGGATTAAACTATGAAACGATTTAATTTTAGACCTTTTTGGATTTCTGATGATTCTAACAGATTCAATTTAGAACCACGTCCTTGAACATGAAGCTCTTTCATACTATCCAAAACAAAGGAATGTTTTTGGAGAATCATGTGTTTTGCTACATTGGATGCATTAGGTTTGTTTAACCTCCATGCTCTATCATGTTCCTTGAACCTTAAGACAAAATTCCTATAAGTTGTCCCTATATATATGAGATTGCAATTCTCACACTGAATTTCGTAAACTCCACATTTATCAGACAAGTTCTTCTAATTTAATATTAACTAGAAGGTAGCCTTAAGTTTCAGGATTATAATAGGCTGGTACAATATTTTTGGTTTTAAGTATGTTAGATATCTTCAAAATATTTGTTGTTGGATAATATTTTTCTGTAAGTAGGTTTCATTACCATCAAAACGGATGTATAATTTTTTGTAGGTATAAATTTATTGCTCTTGAGAATTTGGCCAAATTTTTCATGCCACTCGCGTCCTGCTTGACGTAATCTATAGAGGGCTTTCAATATACGACAAACTTGATTTTCCTTATTAAATGATGATAGCATAATCTCTGCTTTTCTTTCTAATTCACGATCTCTTCCATCCTCTTGTATTATCATTTTCAATGACTGTTCTAGACAGTCGGGTACATCTATATATGTTTCTTTCTCCAAATTTCCATTTGAATAAGCCGACACGACATGAAGTTGATAGATTTTCATATTATACCGTGCTGCTTATGCAATTAATAATCTCACTGATTCTGAACGTGCGACTGGCGCAAATGTCTCATTCAAATTGATACCTTCACGTTGCGTGAATCCATGAACTACAATTCTTGCTTTTCAACGTTCAAGCGTAGCATCTGTCTTCAGCTTGTTCCGAAGTACAACTTTACTACTTACGATTGTCTTATTTTCAGGTCCATCAACCAAGACCCAAGTGTCGTTTTTGATAAGCTCCCTCGTTACTTCTGAAATAGCCTTCAACCACTCTTCAGAGTTATTTTTAGTAATAGTTTCTCTGACTGATACTTCTGATCTACATGCCATTTCAACCATTGCTCCAACTTCTTTATAATCTATCATGGAACTCATTTTCATCTTCATTCTCTATCAAGCTAGACTCTTTCTGATTGAATTCTTCTTGATCTTCGTTTGGAAGCATATCTTCAACAAATTCTTTATTATTCGATTCCGATTGTTGCTCTCTGTTGTACTTGTCTTCCTCTATGAGATTGTTTGCAGAACGTGTATTATATACTTCACGACGTCGTCCACGGCTACCACTGTTGACAAGATGTGGTCTACCGGATGCTTTAGACGATCCAACAGGATCTGATCGCTCCGGTTGATCTTTATTATTTGATCTTGTATTTAACCTTGAACTACCCGCGCTCTAGAATTTCGCGTAGCTACCTGCGCGGTGTATCATGTACACCACATCTATCGATGTGAGATTCAGTGCATAAATCAATGTATAGGATAAGAATATATGTTGCTCTGATTTTTCATACTAATTTATTTGGATACAATATCAATTATTATAATGGTGAGGATGAGAAACAGAATATTCAACAAAGAAAACATTTAAGAAAAAATAGAATAACTCACGGAATGAAAATTTCACATATATATGACTGATCAGTTTCAGCCGCTGCTTGATTCAACATTTTTGCAAGAATCGCATGTTACTACAACTGTGGTCATATGTTGTTTGCAAACTGACCTATTGCAACTCCCACAAATGATCGTTGTGACTCGATTTTTTTTCCGACCGCAAATGAAACACCTCGCTCGTATCTTTGCAGGTGGCTCCTCGTTGGTGTCTTCTGCTGGTTTTTTGTTTTTTGTCAGAAAGCACTTTATGTCACTTGGCAATGACTGTATGCTGGCACGTTCAGAGAGATATGGCTCCATCAAACCTAAGGAGAGCACCTTTAAAAATTCTCTTCTGTGCTTGTGAGCTGCATCGACGTGAGTTGCATTATAAAGCATTTGTCCATTGATACCCGCGATGTTCATCAGTTGGAAGAATATAACCAAAGGTCATCTTCTCGTTTTTCTTGATACTGAGTATGTGCCACACATTTTATCAACGGTATCAACCCCTCCTTTGGTATATATAGCAGAATATGGCTGGGTCTTACAAATTAGAAATTTGTTCCATGGAATAAATGCTTTGAAGATTTAGAGTAATCAAAGCTATATTGAAATGAATGGCTTAATTGACCAACTAAACGAGAAATTTCTGCAAGCACTACGAAAAGAAGACAGGACAAGAATAGAAAACTCAACCTACAGCTCTATATATCGAGAGATAAGCGAAACCAGTAATCTCCAATACATAAAAGAAGTCTGTTTGAATGTAGCTCCAACGCGATATACAGCACAAATATACTTACAGAGTATCCTACACAAAGATCCCGCTAATATTTGCTCTAAATTGTTCCGAAATTGATAACTTGTATCACTTCTTCCTGAGATACCTATTCTTCACATCACCCAGACAGGCTTTTCTGGAAAAGCATCTACAGAATCCAAACGAATTTTTACATTCAACTTTTTAGCCCATTATCCAAAAATAAAATGTACGATATATATAAACTCACAATATCCGCACTTCAAAATCGTTCTTCTGCCACAAACATGTAAAATATTTTTTTTCTACAGCCACTATAGAATGATACTCATTCCACATGCTGTAGCGTGCGAAATAGGGGTCATTCCGCACGCTCAAATGTTCCTAAGTAAGCTGCATGGCATCGCGAAAAAACTGTATTATTTCTGTCATAATTTTAATTCTTTTTGATTTTCTTATCATTCCTCTTTAAAATGGAGTCAATATGAGTGATTTTGTCAACATTTTATGAATTGGAATACGATCAATGAAGCAAATTCTTTCTCAGAAAACGGTATATTTTGGTTATAGATATTCACGTGGACACCTTTGACTGTAGAAAAAATAACATCCGTCACTCGTGCGAATCGATCATACCATGCTCATGTGAATTCTGCCACTCGACTTCGTCTCGTGGCTGAATTATTCACATTCGTATGGAATGATCTCTATTCCGCACTTGTATGGGAATATACTATTCTGCTACTGTGTAAATAAGTGAGTTTTGTAGCCCTGGCTACTCGAATGATAACGAAAGCAAACCTTCGTGTTAACTCTCTGTTATGCGTTGCTAGCTACGAAAGTAATACTTTCAGGGCCAGGACAAAAAACTAAAAGTTTAAAAAAATGTAAATTTATTGGAATTTCAATATTTATTCAAATAAATAAATAGTTCATAACAATAATATGATTTTATCCACTCTATTTGATTTGATTTTATCCATCTATTGGTTTTAGGTAATTATGCAATTTGAACAATTGGAAATAAGTCATGGTAGGAATATAATTTGAATCATTAACTTCTTCACTTAGTAATAGGAGATTTTTATCATTTTGAATTACGTCAAAATTCATATTTGTCACTGTTTCTTTATTTGAGGAAATATCAATGTGAATTTCATGTAACACCTTTTCAGAAATTTCGAATTTATTATTTTACGAAGAAGACTTCCATCTGATCTTTAAATCCAAAATATCGGCATCCGAAGCTATACATTTTCGTCAATTCAAGTAATGTTTTTATCAGCAAGCCATTTAGAAAACATGCTGTTTGTTTGATTGTACCTTTCTTTGGATTCATCCGCAAGAAGTGAAGCACATGCATTGTTAGCTGCCTTCTGAATACCATTTTTATTTTCTGTTAACATTTCAAATCGGTCAAATGCAATGTTTCACTAAATTATTGAAATTCTAGATCTGTGACAGGCGCTGATGACAGATAACATTGTCAATAAACCGTTGCTATGGATAATTTTAGACAGGTAAAATAGCCTCCATAACATTATTCCAAATATAATAATCATTATTAAATATCAATATCTTTATAGAACAGTAGCAGAAAAAATTTAATACATCACACGATTCGAAAGCCCTTTCAGGTGTTCGGAGCTTTTGAACGGCCTTGGCTTTACCTCGGCCATTAAAATACCACCTCACACAAAAAAGTATACTTTCGCATCTTGCAATGTAAATAACTATATTGGTATACATTATACTTATACTCAGCCACTTTGTATAAGCTTAGCTTTTTGCAATAAACATTATCATCATTTATTTTTCTAAAATTATCATCATTATTATTATTATCATAAAATAGAAACTTTTTTACCATTTTGATAACAAATATAAAAAACTTCAAAATTAGAAAAACTACAAGAAACAAACATATCACTTCATAAAATTAATATGAAAATTGCATTAATTGGGAGACAAACTTCATCCTGAATAACCAAACGTTGCTTAAGTACACATTATTCGCTCTTCTCTACCAGTTTTTCAAGAAGTCCCAAAAGTTATCTATCCATTTCCATTCACTCTTTGTGGCGCTTGGCTTCTTCTTTCTTGTGCTCCTCTTTCTGTTGCAGGAGCAGTTGTGCGTTTTTTGGAGTATCATTTCGTTCTATACAAGAAAAATTGACACTAAGGTACTGGCACCCAAGTTATAAGATATATGATATATTCAAAAATATTAAGACAACTTCAAGGAAAAATCATCACTCATACAAGGAGCTTATTTTCTTTTTTGCTGTCACTGATAACCTCTCTAGTGGAAACATAAATATCACTTGATGATGTTAGAGTTACTGAAAAGCACCACGCCTTCTTGGAGAAAATCTTCTTATCAACTGTGAAATCAAATATTGAGATATATCAAGTTGATGTTCGGTTACTATAATCGATTCCGAAAATACAATCTCAAAAAATTGCATCGAACGTCGATCGTCATCATTTCTTGTGATCTTTTACACCTTTGAAGATTTTTTTGAGGGATCTCAACTTGGCCGCACACTGCTGCACTGAGACATTAAGCCCCTGTTTCGATAAAACTTTCGCAACTTCATTCCAATTATTTTTTTTGGACTGTTTCCTGTTTGTGAATTTGTATTCCATGCTATCGTGGGACTCTAATAACAGCTCCACGTCGTTTGTAGTCCACCTCTAGATCAAACCGGGAATATTTTGGAAAGAAAAAAGACAATGATAATTGATAAATTCATTTCTTTTTTCCCAATCATCACTGAAATCAGATGTACACTTTGTTTCAGCTACTTTAGCTACTACAACGCTATAGATATTTGATCTCATGACGACTTCAATTAGCTTTTTTGCCAAGTGTATATCTTAAAATAAAACTTTCAAGTATGTTGAAACAAACATGTTTCGGGTGATAACAAATATTTATAAGAGTACTCAAACTAGACTCTCGCAAACTTGAATAAATCAATTAATAGCATACAGAATGTTTGAAGAAGGTATAGTGTTGTTCCTCCAAAAAAAAAAATGTCAATTGATTTCATGGTAATAAATTATCTATCATTCTGTACCATTCCTCTATTGGAGTTAATAAAACTTTATCAACATTATTTTTCTCTGCATTTATGAGAGATAGTTTCCGCATCTGTTGTTCTTCTGCCATTTTCTTGTTTGTTTATGTCACCATAATATAGCAACCGTTAGTTTATAATTCATTTCCCGAAATTGTAAATTGTCGATAAACTGTGAACTATGCCATCTGCTTACAATAAAACGTATTAATTTTCAATATTTCATAATCAAATCATGTCAAACGGTGAACGAACCTGCGCTTACCGACAGGGTTCATGATCTGTCTGATTTCATCACGCGTAAAATTGTGAACCATCCCGGATTGGTTGGTTTTGGCGGTAGCTAGTTCCATGTTTATGTCAGCATGATATTATAAAACCGTTAGCTTGTAAATTGTCGATTAATTGTGAACTGTATGAAACTGCTTCCAATATAACGTTTTCATTTTCAATCATTCATGATCTATCTGCCATGTTGAAAAACAATTGAAGAATCATCTAGATGATGAAAGCGCATTTTTGACATCATGAATATTGAAGGATAAATTAAACAAAGCATAATTTCATATAACACTTGTATTAAATTCCAATTGAACATTACAATAAAACAATATTCATCTGTAACTGATGTACAGTGGCCGCCGGTCTCAGAGTGTTGATCTCATGTATTCTGAAAGTAAAACATAACATAAGCAAACTACCTTGCTTAGTCCACACACGGGGTATATAATTAACATCATCAACACACAATCACACCACTTTAAGTTCAGGCAGGTAGACTAGGATAATAAGGTTAAAAGATCGGATTGAGCGTCCCAGACGCCATCGTGAATCCCAGATTCACGCGCAAACCCCAGGCTTGCAAGCGAGTCCCAGACTCGCCTCAGGTCCCAGACCTGGTAGAAAGTGACTTAGCATCTGTTAACAGTGAGTTCATCTAGGCAAGAGGTATTCAGTAAAAGCCGAGGACAAACCGAAGCTCGACCTCCCCACTCAGATGTAAGCGAACGTTGAACAACTGTACTAAGCAGTGCATCGTTGGTACCAGGCCGGTAACTGGTACATCGTTGGGCGCCTCGGCTTCCACCGTTACGGTGTTACGCGCCATTAGGATAAGGATTAGGAAATATATAAATCACACACCATACAATCATTACAATTCACACACCTCCAATATGCAAACACTCTCCAATACACACACGTGACTAACTCACCCTAACTCTTCAAGATACACTAAGGACATTGTAACTTCACTCTCCTAAATAATAATACAAACTGAGGTAACAGATGGATGTCGGCCCGTTTAAATAACCTTCGTGTTGTGTAACTTGCTGAAATTGTTAAAAATGATATGATTATTAATCTTATGTAAAACCTATGAAAAATATCGCAAACATGAATACTTGTTACTACAGAGATTCTGCAAATTATAATCTCCCACAATTACTGAGCTTGGAATCAAGCAGTTTGGGCAAACTCACGAAACAACAGCTTCCATTTAGTACTAGTTTCAAGTTGACTTCTTGATAGGTATATAATTTATGCATGTACAAGCTAAAATAGTTATTTGTGTATCAAGGCCGTAAAGGTTATCTTTTTTGGTCGAATCTGTTGTTTGCGGCCGAAGCGTAGCTGAGGCTGCAATTCAGGTGAGACCAAAAAAGAACTGTAGGCCGAGGTGCACACAACGTTTTTTAGGCGATCATTACGAAATAATTCAAAATCACATCATTTTATCTATTTATTTCTAAAACATTGCAATTGTACATCTTAGTTGCCGTTGAGATTGTTTTATTTTATTGTCTTCTATCAAGTTGTCATTCAACAAAAAATGCGTATTTATTTTTTGAATTGCAAGAACTACAGAGGTTGACGGAAGAATATATGTACTATTTAAGCGAAAACTGTTTCTTAAAGAGTTCATCATGCTGCCCATATAGGTAAGTATAAAGTGTTTATGAAATATTTTTTGACAGATCAGTCCCAAAAAGTAATATTTGACAGATCAGTCCCAAAAAGTAAAATTTGACAGATCTGTCCCAAAAAGTGAAACTTCACGGCCGCAAAAGAAGCCATAAAAACACCTTTTTTGTCATGATCGCCTAAAAAATACTTTTTAATCTTCATTGTTCAGTTATTGACTGATGGGAGGTCATATGCTGTACCTTAAAATAATAATTTGATCTTTATCAAAGCCAGGATCAAAGCTATATAAAAAAATTACTTTAGGACAAATACCCTGCAATTGTTTATTTGATGAGGGAAATGACACTATGCTGCGAGCTCATTTGAGAATGAGAAATTGTTATTGAAGTAGTGTATGGAACGTTTGAGGTCTTATCGTGAATTTGCTATGAACTTGCACGATAGCCTCATCTGAAAATAATATGTATCAAAGCTGACGCAGTCTCTCCTATTCACTCTATCGACTTCCATTTATAATGGCCACAAATAGGTAATTTAAATTTCAACGAAATACTTTTTCAGATAGATAGATGAATAGCTTATTCGTCCCAAGATTAGAACATAAATTCTGACGAGTAGCACAATCAATTATCACTAACGTAATCAATGAGATAATCTCAGTTTACATAACCAAGCTTTGAATTATTCAAATCTAATATCAACTTCAATCTAAAATAAACATTTTTTGATATATATTCTATAATTGCTGCATTCAAATTTCTCAGTCTCCTTGAAAATGGGTGAGTGTAATTCAATGGGTCACTTACTTGAATTGGTATCTTTTGGTGGGCTAAATATTGCAAACTACGGCTTATGCTGGATCTTTGAATTATTAAGCTGACTGCTCGATTCACACACAAGAAAGGACCGAAAGTAAACAAATTTTCATCCAATAATAATAATTTAATCTTCCACAATTACTGAGCTTGAATCAACGCAATTTGTGTAAACCTACGAAACAGCAGCTTTCATTTAGTACCAGTTCCAGGTCTGTAAATAGTATAGTTGCTGAGAACTCAGCGTCACGCCAGCCAGCCAAAGTGAATATAATAGCACTTGTTTTACAAAAAATGCGCTGAAAATATAGGAGTTAAATAAAAGAAATGTACATCTCATTGTTCCAATAATAGTTATTCATACAACAAGTGAATTAAACCACTGTTTATTCGCGAGAAGAAAGCTCAAAATCACGAGCGCGAGTGGCTTGATTCTTCGAGCAAATAAAGAGGTTCAATTCACGTGTTTGTATACATAATTCTATTCAATTTCGCGTAAATTTCTGGAACATGAAACTGAGGGACGAAATTGAAAAATATTAAATTGTAGTTGCAAGGGAGCTTGGTTGATCTCGCGACGAGTGTTTGTTTTTCAAACATTTGAGAGTGTGGCTGTCAGTCAATTGTAACAAAAGGGTGCGGCAGTGAAGCACAACCCCTGTTGACGTACTGAATTATTGTGCGGAACGTTCTCAATATTTAAGTATAGAAAATTATACTTACCTGCGTCCACTGCACCGTTCCTCGTAGTTCTGTAATGGTGGCGGGAAGCGTCGAATAACAACACACACGAAATATGATTAACTGAATGATAAAAATTTATTGATGTAATAAGTTAAACAAAAGTAAAATTATGTTACAAAGAAAAACTACCTAATTAATATGCTACCCAAAATAAAACGTTCAAATAAAATTTAGCTAAGTTACATTAATATTATCGATTCTACAGGATTCCCGACTATCGCGCGACCGACCACTTTCAAAGACGAACAATTACTCTTTTTGTAATTTTGTTCAGCTCTCTATAATCAATGCAAAATCTAAATGAGCTCTCTCCATTCAATGATTTCTTTTCGATGAGAACTACTGGAGCAGAATATGGACTAACGGAAGGTTGTATGATTTTATTGGCTACATATCATCTATTAGATCTTTCATAATTTGACGGCGACTAAATGGCACACGATACGGGGCTCGTGCGACCGGCACTTCAATGCTTAGGTGAATGCGATGCTTCACCAGCGATGTCTTACTCAGCAGTTTCTCTTTCGTTTTAAATACATCCGCGTATTCATACAAGAATTTAGCTAATTTGTCTTGTTCGTTACAGGGCAAATGAGATAAATCAAACTTTAATTTACTTGTACCAATGACGTTTATTTGGGATCGATTATTAACGGTTGATTCTACCTCTTCCTCTGCTGCTACAGCTGTACCGAGCTGGAGACAGGCTGAAATGGTGACGTCAGTACTATTTACGTTCAAAATATTGACAAATGCTTTCAAACTACGTTTTTTTCGAAAAATTGTCCGTGCAACAAGAACACCCGGTATGTTGAGTTCTTTCGGTTCTAGTACGTACACCATATCAGGAACGCGCTTATCAAGCATAATTTCTACAACTGCCGTGTGCCGCCCTGGAATATGAGAAGTTTCTTTGGCGCGAATTGTGAAATTACTATCAGAATTTCGATTATGAGTGTCAGAACATTTTTCTGACTTAGGTAGGACCTCGCACTCATCGTTTTGATTTTTCTCTAACGGTACAGGATCTGAACGTTTAATATGATTCTGAAATTGTGGGTCCACTATTTCAAAATCCGAACAACTACTAGTTTGGTCCTGGATTCTAGACTCCAAATCACGGTTTACTGATACATCATTTTGACTTTTCACATTCGCACTAATGCGTGGGCTCACATTGCAATCAACGTCAGCAAAAACTACGGCTACATTATTTGTATTGTCGTTTCTAAAGATTTCTGACATAGATAGAACTTTTCCGTGAATTCTGAAAAGGTTATCTTCGAAATCTACTACTACTTTGTGCTTTATTAAGAAATCTACCCCAACCAGTCCATCAGTCGGCAAATACAGATTATCAGGACATACTACAAACTGATGCGTTAATTTTTCGAATCCAATATCAAACTCTACATTGACTTTTCCGTCACTACTTAGTTGATTACCCGAAACATCGACCAACACATCGTCTGAAGGTGAAATGGATAGCTTATTTTTAGACACAATTTTTCGTTTTAATAGCGAAACAGCAGCACCAGAGTCTACTAGAAACGTGTACTCTTCGTTATTGATCTGAAATTTAACAATTTTTGTTCTATCTTTATCAAAATCTGCGACCCTTGGAACAATACAAATACGTTTATTTACTGTGCTCGACGTGGGGTCTCCGTCGGGCCAGTTTGCGAGTTTAAACGACACGCTGTCTCATTTGCACGGTGTCCGACTACAACACAATTATAACAAAGCACCTGCTTTGCGATCGGGCACTTCTTACTTATGTGATCAGTGCTACCACAATTAAAACAACGACCTCTCATGTTATGATAGCGCTGGTCAGTACGCAACGTTGCCTTTTTACTTTTATTTCGCTGAGAGTCATTAGTTTCTACGACCGAAGAAGAAGAAGCTGTTGTCAATGATCGTACATGGGCCTTATGGGCATCCGATTTAGTTTCCTTGAATAATCTAGCTGAAACTTCCTCGCAATGCTCCGCATAGGGCAATGCTTTTTCCCGTCTCAAATTGCCTGAGCCTACATACTTCGTTCGCTAACCTCGTATCAAGGCCTTCAAAAAATTGTCTGATCATCAAAGTTTCACGCTTGATTTTCTTACGTAGTCCTACCAATCCCGGACCATCCATCGAGGGAAATAATTTTGCAGCACTAATTTCTAAACGGAATGCAAATTTTCGTAGAGATTCGTCTTTTCGCCTATAAATTTTGGAAAATTCTCGCTCTGCAACTGCGAAATCCACTTTCTTCTCAAATAAATTTACTAGCCATTCACGCATGTCCGGAACCGTTATTGGCCTCTTATCTGACGGTAATGAGTGAAAACATTCTTGCGCTTCGCCTTTCAGTCTTAATTTTATCGCTGTTACAACTTGACTATTATTCCACTTATAACATTCGGCTACGGCAGCTACATTATCTAGAAATGCCTCCAAGCCAGGACCTCCGGAATAAGTATCGATAGTTTTGAGGACAGACTTAGAGGTTGGATCGTCAAAAACATTTACAGTTGGTGTGGAAGTTTGAGAATTATTATTATCCTTTGCTTGATTTTGAAAATTCGGTAAATGATACGAAAACGGAACAAAAGGATCATGTATCGGAACGCGTGACGGCCCAGGAGGGGACCAATAATTGAAAGGATACGATGGCATGGCAATACTTGGAACGGGGGGGCGTTCGGGACTCTGGAGTCGGTTATCGTACTTGAAGTGGTTGGTAGGGGGGCGGTTGAGGGTGCTGTCGTGGTAGTCGTGATCGTCAGAGGTATAGTCACCTGAGCTGTTGTCTCAACCATTTTCAATCGTTACAGAACTTAAAGCGTTATAAATAATCCAGTCGAACAGTTCAACAAAATACTACCCTAGTCTACCGGGTAGAATTTAACCTATCCTACCGACCTATAATTGTGAAAAGTATTGTCTGAAATGATGGAGGAAAGTAATTATGCAACAGTTGCGTAAAGAAGCATAAAGTAGTTACGTAATGACTTTACGTAACTGGCCATGTTTCAGAGCTAATCAATTATACTTATCTGCGTACAATTAAAAGAAAGATTCATTATTCACAGTATGCAGCATTGGCAGAGTCTTTAATATCAAAGGGTACTATATCATTCC
The DNA here is from genome assembly GCA_963989225.1 of Dromius quadrimaculatus. NCBI lineage: Eukaryota > Metazoa > Arthropoda > Insecta > Coleoptera > Carabidae > Dromius > Dromius quadrimaculatus. The sequence goes on along the minus strand of OZ022328.1, from coordinate 42,286,949 downwards.
GGATATTACTGCTCTAGCACATTCTTAAAAATTATTTTGACGTTCTGTCAAAATTCGATATTCGTTTATTTCAGTGCACTCTTGTTTCTGTAGTAACAATAGATGGTCATGAATCACAGTCATCTGAATTTTCAGCGCATTTTTTGGAGAAAAGCGCTATTATATTCACTTTGGCTGTCTGGCTGGCTGGCTGGCTGGCGTGACGCTGAGTTCTCAGCAACTATACTACTTACAGACTTGAAACTGGTACTAAATAAAAGCTGCTGTTTCGTAGGTTTGCACAAATTGCTTCAATTCAAACTCAGTGATTGTGGAAGATTAAATTATTCAATTACTTGTTTCAAGTGAAGCAATGCCCATAGATATATATGACATTAGGGATATGGCAACCAAAGTTTATTCAAGTTGATGAAAATTTAGTTACAACTTTAGCCGTTGGTGTCACTATTATTATGTACAGCTGTCCAATCTGTCCGGGATTCATTCAATGACTTGTTTGACGCGAAATTGATGCTTATTAGAATGAATTATTATTAATGGATGAAAATTTGTTCACTTTTGGTGTATTTTTTTTATAAAGCTTTGATAAAGATCAAATTATCATTTTAAGGTACAGCACTTGACCTCCTGTCAGTCAATAACTGAACAATGAAGAATAAAAGGTATTTTTGAGTTTGTACATGCATAAATTATGTACCTATCAAATAGTCAACTTGAAACTAGTACTAAATGGGAGCTGCTGTTTTGTATGTTTGCCCAAACTGCTTGATTTCAAGTTCAGTAATTGTGAGAGATGGTAATTTGCGAAATCTCTGAAGTAGTAAGTATTCACGAGCTGTCAAAAATGCGCTTTCATCATCTAGATGATTCTTCCATTTTTTGATGTAACGTGAGAGATGTTATCATTCAAAAATATAGATAAAATTATTCTGACGGAATTAGATGAAATTTTGTACAGAATACGTTATGAAAAGCCATATTGTTTGACTCACGTAACTTGCAAAACAAAACTGAATATTACGTTTAGTCAAACAATATGGCACTTCTCATAACTAATTATGTAATTAACTATTAAATCACTGATGATTAATTTTAAATCACTAGTGAATAAAGATGTACTTATGAATGTTGCTATGGATTAAATAATGTAGCGTTAAAACTGAATAATAGTTATTTATACAACAAGTGAATTAAACCACTGTTTATTTGCGAGAAGAAAGTTCAAAATCACGAGCGCGATTAGCGCGAGTGGTTTAATTCTTTGAGCAAATAAAGAGGTTCAATTCACGTGTTTATATACATGATTTTATTCAACTTTGCGTAAATTTCTGGAACATGAAACAGGAACAAAATTCAAAAAAATTTAATTGCAGTTGCAATGAAGCTTCGTTCATATCGCGACGAGTGTTTGTTTTTCAAACATTCGGAAGTGTGACTGTCAGTAAACTGTCAGTTTTGTGAATTTTCAATTGAAACGTTATAATTGTGAAAAGTATTGTCTGAAATGATGGAAGAAAGTGATTAAAAAAATGTTCTCGTCCCCGATATCATTTTGAACGAAGCAGCCGCTGCAGTTGGGAAAATTATTCCTCAGAAATAGAAATATTTTTATGAAAAGGTATTCCAACAGTGATTTGAATTTTTTTAAATCACTAATAATTAGTTTTAAATCACTAGTGAATAAAGATTTACTTATGACTGTTGCTATGGATTTAATAATGTAGCTTTAAAACGTCAAAATTGAATAAACAATATTACATGGAGGATATTGGAATCTCCAGCTCCCGGATGTTGTTATCGCAGATATTGGTACCATATATTTACCTGTCAATGCGTAAACAGTTTTGTCTCCGTGTCTTGTAGCAATATGTGCGTCGAGTACTCTTTCATAACATTCTTCCGTTGGAATTATTTGTACTAATGGATCTGAAACCTTTTTTATTTCCATTGTTGAAACCTTTTGGCTTTTAACATTCATAATATCATGTCTATTTGCATGATGATATTGTTTATTGGTTGGTTATCTTCCGTGAGACTTGGGTTATGCTCATCGACTAACGAATGACAACCAAAGATACTGGCGCGGCTCATAATTCTACGAGTGATAAGATCGGACAGATTGTGAAGCCTGTCGGTAAATGCGGACTCGTTCACAATTTGAAGGATTGGCATGATTGCATTACATACTATCAAAAATTAATAAGTTATATGGTAAGTATATGATACAGTTCACAATTTATCGACAGCTTACAATCTCACGAGATAGATTGTACATTATTGGTGTTCATGATTATACGGTGACATATACAAGCTGTCAGATTTGTAAAGTGTACGAAAAATTCCCAAATGACCGAACAGACCCATGTTCTGAATGCGAGAGATCTGGTCCTTAGGAGTGAAATCATTAGTGACATTCTGAACCCCGACCGCAGTTATCGCTGCCTTAAGTGGAACGCAAATTGGGGGATTTTATCGTTGCGGTCGTTAAGTTGATCGTAACCTAATTGAGTGATGAAGTCACAAGTGGTGTGGATGGTAATAAACCTTTCCAAACATTGGAAAAGTATATTTGCAAGGGTTGTATAAATTTTCTTCTGTTGTATGAGAATATAGAAGCAAGTGCTTTGTTTATAGATAACCTGATATAGCTGTATTCTTATAATATGATATTTTCATATATATTCATTGATATTAAATTTGAGCCTTTACAAATTCATCCAGTTGTACAAAATTTGAAGATCATCATTGGTATACTCAAATACATCTTTGTAATTTGTTCCATTTAAATGAGTTACCACGTTGTCAGCAAATAAATGAATTTTACCATATCTTGTTTCAAGCAGATCATCAATATAAATGATGAGGGTCCCAAAACACTATCCTGTGGTACCCCTATTTCATTTAAGCTTGTCAGATATAACCAGTTCAGAACATTTTATACAGTAATATGGATCTAACGATTGTTCCGAACGCCCTGTTGAGGTGTAAGAAGATGGCACAATCAAATTTATTTTGATCTTATGATGATATCCACTCGGTGACAAAGTAGCTTACAGTTGTTTCACAAGAATGCTTTGACTTGAATCCTGATAGAACTTATACCAGTAATTTTGAACGTACGCCCGCATGCATATTACCTCATCCCTGAGGAGTTTTATCAGTAAATCCGGATGATTCAGTTGGAGACAATGCCATACTAAAAATAAAATGTCCATATACTTATGGAAATGAGTACCGCATAAAAAATTGAAAACGGATAGAAATATATATATCTTTAGTCTTGATGAAGTCATTTTAAACCGAAATCATCAATATTATCGTCAGATACAAGGGCTGATGCATATTTCTAATAAAGCAATACGGTACCTTGTAATTTGGACGTTGGAGCAAACATTGGTAGTTGCCGTGGGGAAAAATGAGAACTGTAAAGGAAA
>OZ022328.1:42222472-42283315 GCA_963989225.1 Dromius quadrimaculatus | reverse complement strand
TATTGACATCGTCCAAGATTATCTAACAGGTCTGTTATGTTAGGTGGGAGATATTTGTCTCCGATGGTTTTCTCATTTAATTTGTGATAGTCTATGACTATACGCCATTTTCTTTTACCTGATGCATCTGCTTTTTTTGCGAGTACCCAAATAGGCGCAAACCATGGTGACATAGAGGGCCTAATTATATTTTGGTCAAGTTCTCAATTTGACATTTAACTTCTTGTCTCTGTATATTTGGATAACGGTATGATTTAGTGTATATTGGCAGTTCATCTTTTGTTTTTGTACTCAATTTGGTTCGTGAAAGTAAGTTTTGCATCTCCTGTATAAAATATATCTTGATATTCTTCTAATAATTCAAAGATTTCATATCCTATTTTAGAAAAATCAAAATGTGTTTCTTCAACTTGTAAGGTATTTGAATTTGGATGATTAAATGTGATATAATTATCAATATTTCAACAGTTGAAGGCCTGAGGAAATTGAATTCCATTTTTTCTTGAGATGAACTGACAATTATACACAAATCGAGGAAATTTTCAACTTCAGAAAGAGATTCTGGTATTGATGAATTTTTCGCTTCAATTTGTTTTTACGTGACAGGCTGTGCGACTATTTTTTGAAGACCAGATGTTGGCTGTAGCCTTTAGATCATTTTATGATCTAAGCTGTAGCCACCCTTACGATTGACATTGATACAACAACCAAAAATCCTCAGAAGGAGAAAAAGCAACTAGAATAGCTACGTAATTAAATAAAGTAAACAATAAATATTCTATAAATTAATTATACTTTAGGGGGCAGTATTTCAGTCCTCAGTTTAACTTAAACGGAGCTTAATTACCTTAGTAACGATTGTTCTGACAATTTTGCTATGGAAATTAAGCTACGTTTAAGGTTTCATGAACTGAAATACTGGACCTAAGAATGTCAAACAAACTGAAAAAGGTATTAGCATAAGATAATTGGCAACACTGAATCTGTGAACTTAACACGTAAAATTTATCAAGTATTTTCTAAAGATTGAAGAAGTACTTTATTATATGCTAGTATATTAAAAAAAAAAGGCAGTTAGGCAATATTTAAATAAAATGTGTTTTTCAAGTAAGTGAAATAAGTGGATAACAATATTTTGTTAATATAACCTCAAACCATCCATGTACCCACGTGCTTCAAGATAATGGAAGGCAAAATAGAGGAAATATTAGATAAATTAAAAGTTCTTGACACAATTAAGAGCGACGTAGAAAAAATTAACAAAGATCTCGTTTCTTATATCGCCTCAACTAAGGAAAATACTGAAAATATCGCATCTCTGAAACATAAAGTAACGGCGCAAGATAAACATATCAATTTGCTGAAAAAAGCCACAAAAAGGAAGAATCTAGTTATCTATGGCCTAGACGAGGTAGAATCCTCCACTACAGAACTTTACGCCCTTGTTGTGAAGTTCGTTATTGGAACTCTAAAGGTTAATATCCGCGTTGAGGATCTAGAAAATGTTCTTAGACTGGGTCGTAAAAGTGCAAAATGCAGACCTGTATTACTTAAGTTTTGTCGCGTGCAGGACAGGAATACTGTAGTTAGCAATAAGAAACTACTGAAAGGGTCGAAATATTTCCTAAATATCGACCTCACGTCCCAGGAGCAATCAGAACGCAAAAAACTAGTATGCAAAAAGAAGGCGTTAGAATCAGAAGGCCACAAAGTGAATATTTGAAGGGATAAATTGCAAATTTATTCCTCCAACGTACCGCAGAAGTCAAAAAGAGGTCGTGAATCTTCTGAGGATACGCCCAAAAAGCCATCGCCAGTCATAAAAATTGGCAAAATAGATCCGAAAGGCCAAGGTCCCACCACAGCGGAAGAAAATTCTGGTTCTTTCTCAGAATAACGTCTGTGTCAACTTTTGTTGACACCCTCACTTCGTCAAAAATTGGTGATGCATCCACATCAAGTATAAGGTCGGTTACAAAAGCAAACTTTAAAAATGGATCAGATTCTAACGATGTTAGTAAATGTAGCGATAATTTTTTCTCATATCTTTGTCTAATATTTTGGAATGTGAACGGAATTAATAATTTTTTTAATCTAGATAATGATACAAAAACCAAAGTATTGGATGGAGATGTTATTTGTTTATGTGAAACATGGTTAAAAGCAGAAATGGCTTATTTGCCAAACTTTATAAAGTCTTTTGTTATAGTAATGCAACCCAAGAAAAAAGTTTTGCTAGAGCTAGCGGAGGATTATTAATGCTAGTGAGGAAGAACAATCAGTATAAGTTAAAAGTAATTGAGAATTCAAATTTGTGCTTAATTATCGAGCTGATAACAACTGAGTCAAGATATATTATTTTCTTTACCTATCTCAAACCTAGCCTAGACATTTTTTGCATTGATTCAATGTTTGAAACGTTGTCTGTCATTTCAGAAACCTACAAATTTCACATGATCTTGATTGTGGGAGATTTTAATGCCCATGTAGGGAGTTTAAATCAAATAGCTGAAGAAACGTTCAGGTCGCCAAATGTTACTGCGCTTCGCAATCCACTCCATATTGCTACGAACGCAAGGGGAAAAAAATTAGTCGATGCCATGGAAAAACTAGGATTTTATCCGCTGAACGGTCGCACATGTGGAGATACCCCAGATAAATTTTCTTTCATTACCCTTAATGGGAAAAGTACGATTGATCTGGCTTGGACAAATGTAGAACAGATGGATAAAGTGAAGTCTTTTTCGTTGGATCCAAGTATCTCTAATTCAAATCACAGCATTTGTACACTTTTAGTTAGTGACTCAACTTGTCTGATAAATATTAAAAATAACGTGGAATGTGGAGCCGCCAAGTATGAAATTTCGTTTAAATTTGAAACTAATCTGATTGACTCTTACCAGTTGAACTTGGATTTGCTCACCAACGCATATTCTAACAGTGATAACCCAAATGAACTAGTAAATAATCTTGTGGCTGTAATAAAAGAAGCGGCTTGTAAATCAGGAATGCTTAAAGTTAAGAAAACCCATTCTGATTCTAAAGCAATTTTGCGAGATCATAAGCCGTGCTTCAATAATGAATGTGCTAATTTAGAACGCATTTGTAGCAAAAAACTAAGAACGTACCAGAATGTATTATCTGAGAGTGTCTTGCAAGAATATCTTTTGGCCAAAAAACAATATATGAATTTAGTTAAAAAGTGTAAATATACCCATTTCAGGGATATAAAAGCGCGCTCATCAAATACAAGGAATTTGCAGGAATTCTGGAGCTGCATAAATTCTTTAAGATACGCTCACTCAGTCGATAACGATATCGATCAAAAAACCTGGGAATTATTTTACCAGGAGCTGTTCGCAGTAGATACTCGGTCATCGATTCAATTTTTTGATAATGTCCACCCATTTTAAGATGCAGCCATAACATTAGATGAACTTGAAGTAAGTCTGTATAAATCAAAGTCTAAAAAATCGCCAGGAAGTGATGGACTAGCAAATGAATTTATAAAAATTTTGACGCCTGAATGGATTCAATATTCATCAAATCTATGTAATAATATTTTAACCTCTGAAACCTACCCCACACAGTGGTCTAATATCATTATTTTCTTACTTCATAAGAAGAGAGATAAGTTAGACCCAGCGAGCTATAGGGGCATTGCACTTCTTAATGCAATGGCCAAAATTTTCGCACAAATATTATACTTGAGACTCCAGTTCTGGTGTGAACAACACGATATCTTAAACGAGGGTCAAGCAGGTTTTAGGCAAAATAGAGGAACACGTGATAACATATTTGTACTATCTTCAATAATTCACCTTAGATTACGACTTAAACGTACCGATGCCTATGCTATATTTATAGACTTTAGTAGAGCATTTGACTCAGTAAACCATAATATATTATGGCATAAATTGTACAGAAATGACATTTCATCGAAAATAATAAGAATTATTCAAAATTTGTATAATAATGCCTCTGCAAAATTAAAGATAAACAATACATTTTCCAATGAGATTCAAATTACCCAAGGTGTTCTTCAAGGCGAGGTCCTATCCCCGTTAATGTTTGCCCTATTCATTAATGATATATGGGATCATTTTAGAAAGGAAGATGCTAAGGGTTTAAACATAGATGGCCATAATGATGTACTTCTTCTGGCATATGCTGACGACTTAGTTATTTTGTGTGACTCTCCGGTTGACGTGAGAAGAAAACTCAACTCATTAGAAAGCTACTGTAATATTAATTCCCTGAAAGTAAATAAACTCAAAACAAAAATTTTGCATTTTTTCAAAGGTAGGCCGAAGGTACAAACTCATCCATTTCTGTACAATAATTTACCAATTGACACAGTACACACATATAACTATTTGGGTACAACGTTTTCCTCATCTGGTAAATTTAATGCGGCAGCTATCGAAAATCATAAAAAATCAGTGCGAGCAATTGCTTGTACTAAAAATTTATTATGTAAGGGAAAATCAGAAGGTTGGGACGAAAAATTTAAGTTACTTGAAGCGGTTGTATATTCCACTGTTTTGTATATGGCAAAAATATGGGAACTTCAAATGAATGAGATTATAGAAAAATCACAAATACAGTATTTGAAATCTATTCTTCGCTTGCCAGTGAATACACCCAACTAATATATTATGCTGAAGACAGGTACAGTTCATTTGGCGGCCACAGTTTTGAAAAGAGTGTTGAAATGGCGGACAACCATTCTACAAATGTCGGACAGTAGGCTACCAAAAGTAATTTACAATAGGTTAGTTGTATTAGATAATTCAGTTTCCAATATCATCGAATTCAATTGGTTTAGCCAAATTAAAGTTTTCTTGTGTGGCTTGGGCTTTAATTTGACAAATTCTGATCAATATGGCTCTCAAGCAGAAATTAAAAATATAGTAGATGCATTTAAAAATCAATTAACACAAGATGATCTAGATAGGCTGGCTAACTCATCTTTCAATTTACTCTATAAATTAATCAAACATGACTGTGGGTCAGAAAGTTATTTGTTGCTAAACTTGCCAGTAGTTGAGCAGCAAATAATTTGTCAAGTTAGACTAGCTTCTGAAAAGGGATTGATGGTATTTTACAGAAATATTAAATATGAACTTAAGACCTTAGAAAACTGCTCTTTGTGCAATTTGCAAGAAGAAGAAGATCTGTTTCATTTTCTTGTTGCATGTCCTATTTTCCATAGTATTAGAGCTGCATATTTGAGAAATCTGAATTTACAAAATGTTAATAGGTCAAACTTGGGTATTCTTCCTGGAACGTGACACATCAGATCAAATGAATAAAATACATTGATTTATAAATGAAGCACCTGTGGAATAGTTTTTTCTCATATAATTACAAACTTCACATTCAGGTCGTTCCAATGAAGTATGCCCTGTAAATTGATCTTCTGAAGAAATAGAATATTGTATCTTTTATTCTAGAAAATATTGAGAATAAATTACGAAATTCAGTGTGATACATTTGTAACTTATGCTTTCTATTTTTCAAGAATAAGCTCTCACAATTTTTGTAGGAATATTTTTAGTTGAATTATTCAACAAATTAATTATTTTTGAATTGCATTCCATTTAATATTCCACCGTTCACTTCGAATGAATCGTTGAATAATTTTCTCTCTATGTTTGAGAGCCTTCAATAATGAAGTAAGTTGAGAGTAGCAACTACTTCTTGAGTTGATCATAGATGGCAGCACAATCTGACTGTATTCAGACGATTCATACTATTCAAATCAGCCACGCCTATGCAAATATGCCATAATGAGCTTGCTGAAACTTTCACAAATAATCATACAAAATGGTTGTTCAATCCTCCAGCAGCTCCACACATGAGGGGAGTATAGGAAAGAATGGTAAGAGCAGTCAAAACAGCTTTAAAAGTAATGCCTACGACAGAAACCCTGTCCAAGGAAATTTTATACACAGTTTTAACAGAAGCAGAGTTTATTGTGAATTCAAGACCACTTACGTATATAGCCATTGAATCTACAGAACAAGAAGCTCTTACACAAAACGATTTCATATTAGGAAACTCTGGCGGAAAACGTCAACCGTTTGAAGAATTGGAACCGCAAAATATCAGACTTAGAGATAGTTGGAAACGAACAATTAACGAATTTCGGAGTCGTTGGATGAAGAAATATTTACCGGTTATAACAAGGCGTACTAAATGGTTTGAAGACACAAAATCTATCGAAGTTGGCAACATAGTGTATATTGTTAATGAATCATCTAGAAATCAGTGGTTACGTGGCAGAGTAGTACGCACTACTAAAGGAAGAGATAAAAAAGTTCGCCAGGCGATAATTCAAGTAGGAAATAAATTCAATTGAAGACCAGCTTCAAAAATCGCCGTACTGAACCTTAAAGACAGTAAAACCGGACTTCATCACCATTAGTCTTACGGGGGCGAGAATGTTGCGGCAGTAGGCGATGAATAAAAATAAAATAAGTTTAGAGTAAAGTAGGCAGGTAGTTTTCAAAATTGAAAGAAAAAAAGAGATTCACAAATAATGATTTGAATATCAAAAAATTGGTTGAATTTTTAATTTGATCTGAAAGACTAGAAATGTAGGTTAGTTGAGCAAAAAATGTTTGTTTTTATATAAAATTATGTATATTCATTGTTTTTAGCTTGAAAGCGTAACGTATCGAATCGTAACTATTGTATCATTTCGTACAGTTTTGATAGATGTACACCTGGATTTACTGAAAGACGAAAATATAAAAGTGAAACAAACGCTGTTCAAATATTGTCAAATAGATTAGAATTAAACACACTGCATATGAGTACATTCCTATTATGAATCTGGAATTGAATTTACAAAAATTACTGTCTCTAAGCGCTAATTAATAAATGATTATTGCAAAGGCCATGTGCTTCTTACCTGTTTTTATGTTAGCCACCACTATTATCGGCGTGAAACACAACATTGCTATCAGCCCGAGTATTGGCCAGTTCTTCAAGGAACAGTAAGACACAGGATTGTATTTTATTGGCATTTCTATTCCTCAACCCTTCATGCCAAAAATAACACACATCATGGTAATCTAGTATATCCGATATCTATAAATAAAATTGTAAGTAAGTTACGATGCAAATTTTGTTATTTGAAATACTCACAGTTGAATAGTAGCAATTCAGCCTCGATTTATGAAAAAAGGCAGACGTTCGCCCCATTGAAACTGGAAGAACGACTTGTAAATCATACGTTGCTAAAACTATGTTGGATCCAATTTTGCAACCGTTTTTCTTATCTCTGGTCTTTTCATCACGACTTAACTTTTTTTCTTCCTGGTGTAATTGATAAGCTCTCTACAAATTTTCTTTCTCTGTTCCTCTTGCATTTTTATAGGCTTCGCAAACATCGCATTGGTCTTTACGCGGAGCAAAGAATCCAATGTTAAATTCGACATTGAAAATGCGTATGTGTTGTAATATGCAGCTGCTTTGTTAGAATTATTTCGTTTTTCCTGATAATGTCTATGCAATTCAGCAATACATAGCCCACCATGTACAAATTCTCGTGTAGTGTTGGCTCTCAAATAATGGTTTTCTATACAAGGAATGGATTTGATGTGCTCTATTACAGAACTCAATATTTCGTTGGTCGTCTTCATTTGGTTGCCATGCCTGCCACGTTTATCTTTTTCAACGATTCCTGTGCCAGTTGCTTTTGATTTAAGGACAGTCCGAATTGTTCTTGTGGCTATTCCAAAAGAAGAAATTATAAAGGGTTTACATACACGAACTCGCTTTCCGTCATTCAATAAGAAGAATGCGCAGTTCTGTCTTCTAGGTTCAGTATTAGACGAAAATATACGGCGATATTTCAATTGGAGTGGTTCGATGAACGAGCCTAAGAAGTCACGCTGACGTTGTAAGGAGGCTAATTTCCAATAGTCTTCAAATAATTTAGTTCTAAAGTTATTATTAAACTTTGTCAAACATGACAGCTTGCATCGACATGGAACAAAATGGACCCATTGCCCCATCCTCAACAATTCTACCCATTCTTGATTGATAGCTTTTGCCAGAGTTCTTCAAGAATTTAGCTCTCAATTTTTTCTAATTTTCAGGGTTTCGTGCTCTTTTCTTTCGCTTTTTGGGAAGTGAAGAATTAGGATTGGATGTGGATTCTAAAAATGGGGAAGATTGCTCAGTGCTTTCATTATCTGACTACATCGGTGTATCACTTTCCCAAGAAATTTGTGATTTTTCGCTTTCTAATAGTTCAAACTCGCTGCTCTCCTCTGCAGAAACACCCTCGTCCTCCGAATAGTCAATTTAATGGTATTTTGAGTTTGAAATTTCTCGCAGATTCATTTTCATTGCGTCAGTTCTTGTTACAGCATGAGAATGGTGTCTACAAGTGAGAATGTTCTCCAGACCATGAGATGACGTGCTTGGCTGCGAAACAGCATCATTCAAGTTGCAGAAAACGTCTGAAATTATTGAACAAAAAATAGTATGTGAGTAAAGCTATAAATGAAAAATGTATTCGCGACTTACCTGTAATATCTGCACTACAGCATTGCTTCGTTACATTTATTGACAAGGCATCATCAATTAATTGTGAAGAATGTGATACTACTCCAGGATGTCTATTCTGTAAAATAGAGACAAGAGCTAGCTCTATATTTATGACGTCAGGCAACAGTGACTGTTTCTATGTACAGAATAGATACATGTTTCTATTCTAGTGATATTGAAGTATCAAAGTTTTCCAAACCATTCAAGTTGGCAACACGGCTTTTGAAACTTTGATCAATAATAATTTTGACTCTAAGGATAAATCCTATTGACTGATTATAAAATAATTCATCGAGCTATAACCAAATTGAAAAACAAAATTGAAAAACAAAATGAAAAATCAAAATAAAAATTTGATATATTAATACACAAAGCCCCGTGAACTAAACCTGATAAAATATAAAAAACTATGTAAATCGTATAAACAATACATAAAACTTTACGCAAACTCAAAATATCGATAAGCAGAATCTTGACCTCAAACGTCAAATATAGAGCTGTTTCTATGATATAGCAACACCTACAGTGGCTAAAACACCCAAGAAATAGCAACTGACATGACGTCATATACCTTTGTTTCCAACAATCTCCGCTAGATGCCACCATCAAATATAGAAACACAGATGATATAGAGATAGCTCTAAAGTTACAGAATAGGGATCCAGTATTTATCACATTATCATGTGCATGTTTTGTTGCTATATTAGATATCTCTTGCGAAGGACTGAGTACTACAGGATTTATATTCACAATATCATAAGTATACGACTGCGACACAGCATCATTAAACATGCAGAGATTATCTAAAATTATTGAACAAATGGTCAAACTGCAAATTAAAAAACGTAGATATTTCCGATTTACCTGTAGAATCTGCATTAATGCATTGTTCCATCAAATTAGATGGTGCACGGCAAGTTATCTAACAATTAACTCTCACATCGTTATCTTACTGGGAGTCGAGCGAAATTCCTTTGAACTATAAATCAACAATGCCACGATGAACAATGACGTCGTTGTGCCACTAGAACTCAGGCCTGTGTCACTCTTACGGAAAGAAAGATACAAAGTTTGCGTATGTGTTAGTAAGTGTTAGTTACTGCACGGCACCGCACACTTTCCGTGGCGCTAGTGTGACAGCCCTTCCCCCTCAATCCTCTCCACCAAAATGTCCAGGATTTGAAAATTGAGAAGGCTGTTTCTTCTGTCCGCTGTCTTTGCAGTAGCCATTGTATTGTGTCCTGTATTGTGTATTACATTATTTAATATTATTATGAGAGTGAGTCCATTGATTTTATCAGTGATGCCGAGTAAAGAAAATCCTGTGAGTATATAATTGTTATTATTTGATATGCTCTCGATATATTTGTCATTACTAACCTGACAAAACAATGTGCCAGCATGAAAATATTAATATGAAATATACCTTATGTCATAATGAAAAACTATTCTATCAGTAATATTTCTGGGAAAAAAGTTCTGCGTGCATCAATAATGCCTGGTCAATTCACTGCTTATGAAGGCAAGAGTGGGCCTGTTCTGTTTTCCACATATAGAGGATTTAAGGTACAAATGGTTAGCGAATATGAATCAGAGTGAGCTGAGAGAGTTGAGCTATTGGCAACTGCTTGATCGTGGCTATCGAGTTTGTGAGCTGCATTTTGATAACAGTCAATTCGAAAATGAATTGAAACAACGTGTCAACGTGGGTCAGATACCTTGTCCAGTTCGTATTCAAGGTATGACCTCTCCTATCACAGTAAAAATAATAAAAATTCTGATGAAATGCAAGTATATTATTATAGATGTACCCGATGCTTCACGAATCAAACCAGCTCAAATCAATCCAGCTAGAATCGGACCAGCTGAAATCGAATCTACTCGAATTAATATCACCGAGGAGCATGGAGATCTTGAAAATACTGCATCAGGGCCTGTGTGGAAAAAACTCCCGTTGATGAATACAAGACTGCCAGTTTGAATAATACTGTTAGGTGCAGTATCGGCTCGAATTGTGGATGATGGCGAAAACTTTCTCCTCTCTTACCGAATTCTCTATCCTATGATAATCAAAATCAATCTGATTCAGAATCTTTTCCGACATCCCTAGTTTCCAATAATCCTATCCCACGCATTCTTCCACAGACTACTTGCATGAATGCTGTAGCATTGAAGATAGTGTAACGATAACCTCGCTGATGGCTGGGTTGTTAATTTTGGCGTCGCGGTCAAAACTGCTGACGGTCTGCTCGGGCGCCAATGCGGTCGGTGACGCAGTTTCTGAGGCAGACGGCTGTATAGCTCAGAAGGGAAGAGTTAGGGTTATCAAAATAATCATCAGGAGGTAGGTATCACAATGAGATTTTTTCTCACACAAAAATGATGACGATGAATTTATAACATATATTTTTCAGGAACTTGCACGGAGATAACTTGGATGACGGTGACAGGACGGCTGTACATGACACTTGACACCAGCGATCGCAGTACGGTCGCAGATGACAAGGAACTTCGAAACAAACACATCGTGAAGCGATTTCCCAAACGATGGATTAACTTATCTTCGACGCTTGTTCTCAAGTAGTGACACTACGTTAACTTGTTCAACGCTGTGACGCCAATGATGACCCACTCAACGGTGATTCCACGTTAAAACAATCGAACGCTGCGAAATCACGGAGACCTCATCAGCGGCGTCGCAACGTTAAGTTGTTCAAACACTGTGGAGTCGACAAGGACTCCGCCAGCGGTGCTTCTACGTTAAATTATTCAAACACTGCGAAGTCGACAAAGGCTTCGCTAGCGGTGATTCTACGTTCAATTATTCCAAAAATATTCTTAGTTCAAAAACAGCAAGAGCAAACAAATCTAAGTTCCTTTTACAGACTTATAAAAAAACAAACGAACTCACAGATTGTGTCAAACAGTTGTGCTAACGTACTTAGCACAAAAACTCCACTTGGACGGTAAACACTCTAAAGATGACACTCGGTATCGGAACTAGAAGTGTACTTTGGAACGGCTACTCAGAAGACTGGACTTTCAAAGAAGTGACTTAAGTCGGCCAGAAGGCCTTATTTATACTTAAATTTTAATTAAGCCTTACTTAACATGTTTTGAAATTAAATTCATATTAGCGCTATCAGTAATGTAAAGAAGACATATAGATGAAAAAAAGAAATGATTCTACGAATACAAATTTCTTTACACTAACAAATTGCCCATCACTTTCCTGTTAAATACATCCTTTCATGATTATATTTCCTTGAAACTAAAATTGGGTTGTGTCATGAAAATAAAGTTGTGATTTTATATTATTTTTTCAATATATAATATCAAACTATGTGTTAAAACTATTCTTATAATTCATAAATGAGTTTGTTAATTATAATTAATATATAAAATTCAATAAATTCTGAATAAATGGAAGAAGTGTTGAAACGTTTTCTAATTGGTCCGACATTTACGTGACGTCACTCCGGTGATGAACAATCCAGCAGTTATATACTCAAGTAAAGTTTTCTTGTATATCGTAAATTTTTATCGGAAAAACAATTTTTATACAAGCAATGTGTCTCAAAGATAATTTCACAAAAGCTAATTCAAGTAATATACCAGAAGTTGATCCATTAATGATTTATGAATACATAGTGGTGAATGAAAAATTCAATACTCTAGAAGTACGAGGTATTAAGTTATCAATGTGAGCAGTTTTTTGAAATTATTTTCACAATAAGCAAATGCTGTTACATCTCCTTGTACAAATCTAGTCGAGAATCATTTTGTGATAATGCTATAGGATAGGTTATGTGTGTATTTGACCCGAAAATAAAACTTGTATTGTGAAAGGAAGAATCACTCCAGGATACCTATTCTATAATTTTTCATGACTCTCCACCCACTTGAGGTGATATATTAATCACATCAATATCACCTTCCACCGTTGAAGCATATGAAGGTACTCGTACTTGCTTATGTTTCTGGTTATATTCATTTATGTGGATACACCATATACCATAGTTTGGAAATCTGTCAGATATCAGGAATATAAACAATATAAAAATTATTCTTATTTTACAGTATTTATCAATGAGAATTGAAATATGGCTGCGTAATATTTACCGTTATTTAAAATGGACCTATTGCATTCTTAACGTAAGTAAGATTTTAAATTGATATTTGTTTACAATTATTATGAATTTTCAACTTATGGTGGGCTTATGCACAAGAATTTTGTGCACTTCAGCTCACAACTAAATATTAAATCCATCTCAAAATATAATATCAAGCACCATAACCTCAAACGTCAAAATATCACCAGTGATAACATTCTATCAACACCTCTCTGCTTACAAAAATCTTATTAGGACATTTTTTAGTGTGTTAGGATAGAAATGAACAGAACAACATGTATATAATTTTTTTTCTGATTTAATTCTTGCAATAAGGTTCAGTAATCACTCTGAGTGAATGGTAATCTGTGCTCTGAGCCCCGAAGAGACGTCACATGTACATCGATTGCGCTCGGACGTTTACGGAAATTTCCGACGTATTCAAAACTTGAGGCTTCTAATTTATTGATAAAAAATGTAATGTTTATCAAAAACTCGTGTAAAAAATAATCATTATACAAAATTTGATAAACTTTTATATGGTATTGTTACTTTATATACATGATAGAACCCAATTGTCCTAAATATCTTTTTATCTGTCGGTAACGTAGGTGATGCTATGTCGGTGAGATTGAAACTGTCAACATCACACAGAATATATAATATACAACATATTTACAGACCAACGATTGATTACATTCAGAGTTTATTGACGGTAAGGCACAAGACATAAATACAGATCAAGCAATGTCGGTTGACTTAAATTTCAGGTGTTTTCAAAAAACCTAACCTCATTCCATCACATGTGAAATATTTAAACAGATTTATTTTAGCTAATGACTGATAAAATTGAGGCAAGCGGTGGTGTATGCTTAAGCAGAATGACAAAGTTTGAAATTTATAGGGTGTGCAAGATGTAGACAGATTTTGATGGACTTTAAAATGTTTGACGGTAGCAGGAGACTCTGGGATGGGCAACTGTGACCGAGTTTTGAGACAATCCGTCACAATGGACATTCTAACAATTTCTGGATATTCGATTGAAAAATTGCTGAATTATTAGTGTGATTCATGTTTTCAGTTCTTTTGTTCAAAAAACATAACTCACATCCATGATTTAACTGTGTTACGGAACTATGGGTCCAATGTGAAGTTTCATCTCAGATATGCAAGCGCAGATTTTTTGCAAATAGTCGATGATTGTAAGAAACAGAGTTCCACCTCGATTCCCAATTTCATTCCATCCCCTGACATATCCCATATAGACATCCAGTGTATGCCTTCAAATTTTTGCGAGCAGAATAAAGTTATCCGATCATTACATTTAAAATTATCAAGTGATTTTTTAAAATTGATTGATAAGAGGACTAGATCAATAGATACAGTAACAAATAACGACGTTGTTGAGACTTTTTTTGTCAATCATTGTAGATAGTTTCCTTCTTTTATATTTTATGTAATTCTTTTCCATATGTGTTTCATATTCTTTTGCAGTATAACAATTTGGTTTTCATCTACGATCGTATGGAACGTGACAGTTTTTTGCATTTTGATCTTGATATTTTGATTCAAATCCATAAGAACATGTCAACTTCAACGAAAGCAGTTCAATGTCTAATATCTGTGACTGTTTTACGAAAATAATGACGATCGAACATAAGACACACGTGAAAAAATCTCTAATGTTATTTGCAGATATATTTTGTTTTTATTTGCACATTCTTTTATATTATTTCGTATTTTTCCCGATACTCATATGTATTTTATTTATATGAGAAAATATATGTATATTTGTGGAACGAGATTCTGGTTTATTTTGAATTTGACGATACTTTTTGAATATTATATGAAATAGTTAAGTTCAAATTAACCGCTCCAGGATTAGTACGTGCACGGCGCCGCTTGGAGCGCTTTTGTGTTGATGTGAAATCATGTAAATTTTGGTAGCATTGTATAGTCAAGTCTTCTCTCTATTGGTAGTCTTTGCTAGAACTTGACCAAAAAATCTGAAAACAGGCAAGAACTAACAATTGCGTCGTTGTAGTAACGGAGCGCGTACGTCCAAACCGGGATTTAAAACACAGCTGACGGTTACGTCGTAGTTACTCTGAACTATATTAGTGGTTTGGGTAAATGGAACAACGACGCAGCTTTGCACTATCGACACCCGTGCGAACTACAATCACGTCGTTGTACCATTGGAAAGAATGATTATTTCTGTTACGTTTGACATATCTATCTGAGAATGTTGAAATTTTGCACTTTCGTCATTGTTCTTCTGAAGGTACGATATGTACTTTGCACTTATAACTTATATTCTTGTTCTTATACAGTAGATTTTATTGCTCAAACTTCATGAATAATCGTTGAATGTAATGAGTAAAAAAGAATTTTTCTAATGAAGGAAAAAACTTTTCAGAACTCATTTTTAATAAATATGTTTTATTTGGTGAGGTTCTGTACATAAAAATGATTATAAACACAACGTTTCAACAGCAAAGTGCTGCCTTTCTTAAATGTGAAGATATAAATTTCAATATTTATTTTAATATATTTTTACACTTGAAAAAGGCAGCACTTTGCTGTTGAAACGTTGTGCTTCTGATCATTTTTATATACAGAACTTCACCAATTGAAACACATTTTTTAGAATTTTTCTAGTTTTGGTATTAATTTACTTGAAAACAACTCATCACGGGCTACAGTTATTGATACAATTCCAAGCGGTGAGTAGATGAATAAGTCACAAACAAGAATATTTGTCAAATACATTTGTATTTGAATTTGAGTGTAAATAGAACGAGTACGACTCAATTGCACCTTATTCTCATCTACTTTTAAATATTGCATGTTGCACTTATTGATTTCCTGATCATATACGGGAATATTTTTTGCATTTACAAAGGCACTCTATTTCAATGAAACTTTTTTGCCAAACATTTTCTCCTCATTCTATCACAGCATCCGGTGAATAACTCAGCCAAGGTTGATATAAATTTATTATAAGTCCGACTTTAATCACTATACAATTGGAACTAATTAACCCTTCATACTCTTTTAGAGCAACATTCTCCATTTTCTTTTCGTACACTATTGCCGATGTTTTCACTTTGCTTGGAGTTAATAAATCAGAAATTACTTTGTCTTTATTAAAACGATCACTTTTCAACTTATGTCCATTACTGACCGTTACTCTCATAACACGATGTTTGTAATATTCATTTGATTTTGATTGAGACAATGTTTCAATACTAATGTTCATTATTTTGTCGACATCACAACAAACTTGAACAATATAAAAATCATATGAATCATTTGTGATAAAAAAAAATTTTTTTTTTTAAATTTAGAATTTTAGGGAGCCTTTCTACTTCGAAGTCATTGAGGCTCCGATACAGTATATTACACTATTATGAAATATTTTGCATGTATGTATTATTATATTATATTTTTTTGTATAAATTAATTTGTTTTAGATATTCACAGTGTTCTCCATATGGTTTCCAGTTAGGGCCTCTTCTAGGGATGTTGGTATCTGGTTTAGTTGTCTTTGTGCGTTGAAGTTTTCGCAATATAATAACACGTGTTGGACTGTGAGGGGGGTGTTGCATTTTTCGCATTGTGGTGGTTCGGCTCGATCAAAGATATTGGCATGTGTATGTTGAGTGTGTCCAATCCTAAGGCGTGTTATTATTATTTGATTTCTTCTATTAGCTGGTGTCTCTCATACATTGGTTGTGTCCTTAATTTGACGTAGCTTATTGTTAGTGATTTAGTTCCATTCTTCTTTCCATTTATTTTCTATCTGTTGTCGTAGAAGTTTTGCATAATCTGATGTAGGGATTTGCATACTTATTTCTTCATCTTCAATTGCATTTTTTGCTTCTTTATCTGCATCCTCACTTCCTGATATTCCTATATGGGATGGGACCCATATGAATGTGACATGGATGTCTTTGTTACCTAGTCTATGGATACTTTCGCGTATTTTGTGGGCAATAGGTGTACGATTAAAGTTCCTCTTTATTGTTTGTAATGTGCTGAGTGAGTCAGTGCAGATGACGTACTTGCGATAATCTTGAGTTGTTCCTTTGTATCCTAGGGCTTTCATGATACTAAACATTCCCGCTGTGTATACGCCACACATATCTGGTAGATGGTATCTATATTTTCTTGTATTTATTATGAAAGCAGATCCCACTTTACTATTGATGTGCGATGCATCTGTGTATATAAAACTATGGTTTTTTTACTTTTCCTGAAGTCTTTTAAATTCACTCTTTATTATTGCACTAAGTGTCTCTCTTTTATCGTATTTAGTGAGTTCTAGGTTAATGTCTGGTTGGAGTAATGTCCAAGGGAGGGTATGAGGATTCGGAATTTTATCTAATCACGGGAATAAGGGAGTTTCATTTGTTGTAAGTTGCATATGCTTATGGATCGGTATGGTATTTTTAAGATGAGGGCATTTATTTTTTGGGGTAAATATCTTGGAGAAAGTTGGGTTGGATGGCGAAGCTGATAATTTGATTATGTAATTCGCCGTCAAATGTTGTCTTCTATACTTCATTGGCAACTCTCCGACTTCGTTTAGAATACTTATCGTAGGACTTGTTCTGAGGGCTCCTATTAATATTCTCACATCCGCATGGTGTATTGTGTCAATTTTCTTCAATAGATATTTTTTGCTAGTTGCGTATATTATGCATCCGTAGTCCACTTTTGATCTAATTAATGATCTATGTAAGGTCAGTAGCGTTTCTCTTTCTGCGCCCCAGTCATGGTGACTTAGCGTTTTTAATATGTTAAGTCTTTTCTTACATTCTGTTTGTAACTCGGTTATATGTTTATTCCAGTTTAGTTTCTTGTCAAAATGTATTCCTAATATATTTACGGTATCGACAAATTGTATTCTACAATCCTGGAGTTTGAGGAGTGGATTCACATGTGGTCTTGTTTGGTTACAAAAATGAATTGCTTTTATTTTGCTTGTATTGAAAATGAAGCCTGTTCTGTCTGCCCACTTTTCTAGATTTGTCAATGTGTTGTTGAGGTGCTTTTCTAAATTTTGTATGTTTCTACCTCTAGCGTATATTATTAAATCATCGGCGAACAATGTGAATTTATTATTTTCGTCTATATGACTTGCGTTTTGAAAAGACGATTTCCAGTATTGGCGTATAGTTGCAGATTGAATCTAGATACAGTATTGACGATAGTAGTTGCTGCTAGCATATTACACAATATGGCTGTTGAAGCTGGAGAAAATAATCTACCTATTCCAGATGACATGAATGATGATATGTTCAATCATCTAGTAGCAGAAGGTCGAATGCCGCCAGTTCATCAAATAAAAGACAATGAAAACACAGGATTACAAGTTCGGAACAATATCATTCAAAACTATTTTCATAATTTATAAAAATTCATTATATGGCAACTGTGACGCGCTCTACTTCTCGTGGCGTCTTTTAAGAGTTGCTTAACGGTCGGTTTGCTCGGGCGCCAATAACGGAGCAACTCTATGGCGATGGTGCCGGATAGCTAGTGGGAAGGGTAAGGGTTTTTTGCTGCGAATAAAGAGAAACGTATATGGGAAACAAACAGTTTTATTGACACACAAATATATGGGGAAAAGATACATAAAATGGCGGAAACAAATTGAAACGAGTATACTTGCACAGTACGACGGACACGGCTTCGAACTAACGCACGAAGTCGCAAGTATGATGCGTCGAATGTTGGTCGTCGTCGTGAGCAGTTGTCGTACCTTCGCGGCAGCGGCTACGACGTTGTGAACGGACTGTAGCCCTACGGCAGAGACTACAGTTGCAGAAGGTGGATGCCGTAACCCTATGGCAGAGACTACGGCTAGGTGCAGGAGGCTGTAACCCTACGGCAGAGACTACAGTCATGGTGGATGGTGACTCTGACGCAGGAGCCACGACGGACGTCGTCTCGATGGTTCTGAAACAGGAACCACTCGACAGCGGGGGTTAAGTAACCCTGTCGACAGGACGTTACTTACGGTAAATATCGATGACTCTGTAGCAGGAGTCACGACGGATGCGGAACGGTTTAGTTGGCCTGTTTGCAGAAGCACTACTAAATAACTGGACTCAAGTCTCTCGGAAGAGTGTTTTTCTGATCGATTTCAGCCTGTATTTATACCCAGATTTTGAGTAAACGATACTGAGCCGGTTTAATTATGAAAAACGGATGTTATTTAGATTTTAGTAACATCCCAAAAAATATGAATAAATAAAATAATGACTTTCCGTGTGTTACTTCTTTGCCAAATACATATTACAACATTTTGTAATCCTTATTTTATTTAAACTTGAAATAAAACTTTATTGCTAGTTCCCTATCTGACCGCCAGATGGCTCTGGGGATCGTACAATCAGAATTAATTGTTAATTAGTAATCAGTCAAACAAAAGTAAACAAAAGCACATGTATACAATTTACAATTCATCATCTAACTCTGAATTATTCTTAAATAAAAGGTAAGTTTTATCAACTGCTCACTGTGCACTACAACTTAGATCTAATATATTTATTTCAGACGGTGATGTACAAATATTCAAATAGTAACCTATTTTCAAATACGGGAATAGGAGTTCCAAATAATCTGTAACTAGGTTTTACATCAATACGGAGAACTCCTATACAAACGGTGAGTTGTCAATCACTACCAAAATATTGTATTAAACGGTTTTATATATTTCAGGGAAATAAATTAGATCAACTGCAAAGTTGATTTGCATCGAAAAATTGGACAGTTCGAAACGGTTTCGGTGAATCGGAATTAATATAGCTGAAGGCTATCAACTGGAATAGTGAAATTGTGACTAAGTTGAGTTATTTTAAATCATTTTATCAGATGGTTACTAACGGCAGTTTTTCAGATTCTAAAATGGAAGCACTTCGTCACACAACTATTCATAATAGACCGCGGTACAGAACCCCTTCCTCCAGATTATTAACACTCTCTTAAAACTTTGTGAGTGGCTTCATTTTGATGAGTCCGACAACTTTTTTATCTGCGAAAATTTTTGAAACTGCTGCGTTTTCGACCGAACAGCCGGAAAAGACGTCGATTCTATGATTTATTCGCTGCTCTGTAGTTTCCCAAGTCAATATTATTATTAGTTTCCTCTTCTCCATTCTATGAAAATTAAATTATTTTTCTACTGCCAATTATGACACATCATCGTATTTTGTGTCATTTGAAGTTAACGATTATGTGATATACAAACCTCTGTAATAACATATGTGGTGGCAGTCAGAGTTGACGGTTTTATTCCATCATTAACTTCGCATGGTGACATTATATTATCCTAGAAAATTTCAATGATTAAATTATATTTATCTGATCCTAAGAATTCAAACCTCATTTCTTGGCAGTTTCATTATTGATGCATTTCCATCAATCCATTGTTCAGTCCAACTATAGTTTTTTCATTTATTATATTTAAAACTGAATCTTGAGTTGGGTCATTTTTTTTTAAACTTGGTATGCCACCTTCTGCTTTCAACATTTCATACCTTCCACTGGTCACAAATTTCCGAATCTCTTTTTTTTCTTTATTTTCGTGAAATTTTTGCAAAGAGCTCTTAGTTCTTATAACATAATTACATGAATTGAATTTGTTTGTTATTTCGATCCATGCAGATTCTCTGTCTCTCCATGTGATAGGGTCTGTCTTCTTGCATTCAATTACATGTTTGTAGTCGTTTATTATATTTAGAATCAATATTTTTCTCCACTGAATAGTTTGGAGGCTCTCTTGTTGATGATATTAATTACTTATTCTGCAAACATGATTGTCTTGTCATTACCCCAGTATCAATATTTCTGTTTATTTATAACATAATAAAACTTACCAAATTTAGCTACACACACATGCATCAAATTTGACAGAAATGTTACTAAAGTGAAGCTAGTTCCTGAGGCAAAAACCACTAGAATTAAATCTCCCTAGGCTCTTACTTAAGTAACGAGTAAACTTGAACCGTGCAAACGAACTAAGCTTGAGGGGTGCTTATGATTCAGGTGACACTTAGCTAAGCTTAATATTTGAGGACAGGCGGTGCAAACGGGCAGTAGTCACGCAGAGTTCGCAGCATCTGTAGTACCAGTAATGAAGGAAGACGATTCGGTACGACCTTGTGGAAATTTTAAGGTTACAGTAAATCCGTAATTGATTGTTGATCAATATCCTATTCCGTCAGTTGAAGCTATTACTACAAAAATTGGTAAGAAAAAATTTTATTCAAGAATTGATATTAACCAAGCATTTACCAATATTGAAGTCCATGAAGAAGATAGACATATATTAACTCTCGATACAACTATAGGGCTGTACCAATATAATCGCTCACGGTTGGGTATATCTTCAGCGCCTGCTATCTGGTAGAAAACAATCGAACAGTTGCTTGAAGGAATTAATAATATTGCAATAAGGTATGATGATATTGCAATCGGTACAGATAATATTGAAGAACATTTCAAGGCATTGGAGACAGTAGTCAAACGGTTGGCAGAACATGATGTACGTTTAAGTTCCAATAAATGCAATTGCCTGCAAAACACTATCGAATACTGTGAATTCAAAATTAGTGAAACAGGGTTGGAAAAGAATGATAACCTTGTAAAAGCAATAGCATAAATAACAAAATACTCAGTTCAACATTGAACTACAGAGAATTAAGTATTGACGGTAGAGTCGCAGTTAGATTATATGGAAATGATATTGCAAAATGGAAAATGAGGAATGGATGGAGACCTTCATTATATAGTCCGGGTGGGATCAACATCATCGTAGACATGTAGGCCAATTGAGAAAATGAGTGAAACAAGAATCGAGCAACCCAACATACCACTTGAAAAATGTTATAATAAATAATAAACCTTTTTCTACAAACGTCAAAAAATCATGACATTTGTACATCAATATTGATATACGATCGCATTGGAGTTGTTCATCATGACAACGGGCACGAAGTATTTCGTGCATTAATTTTATCTTGAGAACGTGCATAAAGTACTTTGTGCACGTTGTCAAGAAGAAGAACTCTACTGATTTTTGTATTTTAATATGATTATAATATATTTTTTTGATTTTTTGACGTTTGCAGGAAAAATTTTGTATGCTACACGTGCACGAAATTTCTTTGGAGCTTTCGAATGATTTGTGTCTCGGCTACCGCCTCGATAAAAAACTTTCATTCTCAAGCACCAATGTATAATTTCGTGCACTAGATATATAAATAACTATTAACGTTCCAATTTTCTTATGACAAATCAGAAAATAAAGCAGCTGAAGACAGAATACTAGAGGGAATACAAAACGCGCCACTAGTATCAGGAGGAAAACAGGAGCAGATTCAAACCACATCACCGAAAATAGCAAGACGAACTCTATCCAGCACACCGATAAGATCAATCAGCGGAAGACTGGTAAAACCTCCGCAGAAATTAAAGTTATGAATATTTTCTTGAACAAGGGCAGGAAATGTTGTGTATTTTATATTTAAAATTAAAATACTAACACCATCTATGTGTAATCGATATATATATATATATATATATATATATATATATATATATACAGGGTGTAACAGAAATAAGTACATTAATTTTAACCAGTGATAGTTCTCGTCAAGCCTAACATTTTTTCTTAGTAACTTTTTCCCGAATTCTCATCTTTTTTTAGCATTTTTTATCCCCTATAATTTAACGAGTCGTTCAGGTGCATAGTTATCGGATCTAGTAGCAGTTGCAATAGAACAATAATTGATTTTGACATATGTGAGTTATCAATTCCTTCAAATAAATTCTGGAATAAAACAGATTATAATTTATTAATTCTGTGTACGATTTCATGGGCAGTTTAGGATTAGCTTAGCAAATTTATTTGGAACGATCTCCGAACTGTCATTTTTCACTAAAAATTGAATTATTGTGGTTATGCTAATGTATTTAATGTCAAAATATTATGCACTTATACATTACGATGAAAATATCATGAGTTATTTAGAACCTAATGTTTATCTGGAAGCAGATGAGATGAATGAAATACATTAATTTATAAATGAAGCACCTATGTATTAGTTTTCCTCATATTATTACAAACTTCACACTTCACATTCAGGTCGTTTCAATAAAGTATGCCCAGTCAATTGATCTGCTGAATAAGCAAAATATTGTATCATATATTTCAGAATATATTTAAAATCAATTACCAAATTCAGTTTGATACATTTATAGGTTATATTTTCTGTTCTTCAATAGAATCTTCAAAATTTCATGCAGCAATATTTCTATTGAATTATTCAGTGAATTAATTAATTTAGAATTACATTCTATTCAATATTCTACCGTTTTCTTTAAATAAATCGTTGAATGATATTCTCTTTATGTTTCTGATGAAGTAGGTTAGAAACAGCAACCAATCTTCGAACTGCTGGTAGATGGCAGCACAGTCTCCTGACACAGTGACACAGTTTCACACCAAATCCAAATCAGCTGATTCAAGTGCAATGAATTTGTGCAGACAATCTTATGTTTAAGAAACGTACTATCCAAAAATATACGTGAAATCCCTAAATAAAAATCAAACTTCTTAAAAATGACATATAGATACGACTAAAAGACCAAATTGTTGATTACAGACACAAATTCAGTCTTTCTTCCAACATATACAAAAATAGAATGATCGAGGTGAGCGAATATCAATGTATTGCCAAAATACTAATATTTTTTCAGTTTCAAATGAATGATTGACAAGACAACGATGGCTCAAAGTTGCAAAATACTCCTTTCAATCGACAGCTGTCATTCTTCCAACAAATGAAAACCATTCAGTTTGAACCATAGGCGCACTATGAAATTTTTGACAAAGCTTTGATGAATTTTTACTCTGTATCCAGAGGATTTACGGAAAAAAGTTATTAGGAAAAATTGTTATGCTTGACAAATTGCGTCACAGGTTAAAATTAATGTACTTATTTCTGTTACACCCTGTATATATATATATATATATATATATATATATATATATATATATATATATATATATATATATATATATATATATATATATATATATATATATATATATATATATATATATAGGAATCTGGGTCAAGTATTAATTATTACAAAAATTTTACAGTTATTCCTCTGTATTTGAATGACACAATTAATCAGTGTATATACTTGAAAAAGTGTTCATCAGTATATTGGCTCTAACAAGAGATACAACAGGCACCTTAATAAACTCATTTAATCTTCTAAGAATAATTATGAACCTCTCAGATCTATCTGGTTTCAGAACCAATAAATAAGTTGATACAAACTGCCCATTGGACTCAGCACAAGTTTTGATAACTTGCTTCGAGATTAGTCTAAGTATTGCAAACTCAACTATAGTAATTTCTGCAGGAGACAAAGTAGGCTCCTTTGATTAAAAAAAAAGAATGACAAGCAAAGTCCCTTCTTAAATTCTACTCACATTCTGTGATTCGCCTTTGTGTGTGGGAACAATTAAAATGTGTGAAGGATTCCTTTAGACTTGATTGTTCATAAATAAAAAACATACACGTAATTACTAACTAGTTTATTTGAATAATAACAATATGTACAAACGTGATGCTTATGAAATGATGTTTTGGCTATCTATTGACAACTGACTGTTAACTGAATGATAACTGGATGATAACTCAATGATAACTCAATGATAACTGAATGATAACTGACTTAAAATATTTCCCTTCAACATCTGTAAGTGAGGTAACTTAGTGGGGGTGAACATCTAGGATCTACCCCCACCTACACAAGAGGTGACATATTTGGGGCAGTTACACAACATACTCCCCTTCTTGGAAAATTGAAGTTTTCCAATAAATGTAAAATTATAATAATACGAAATGAATTATTGCCTGGATTTGAAATGTCATTAATAAGACAATTTTATTCATTCGGCAATGGGCAAATTTTGATAATTGCACGTTTACGCACTTCACGCACTGTTTTCACTGACACCACTCGCACAATATTGTCTGTGCCGGGATGGTGAGCATGAATTCTGCCGAGAATCCAATGTTGTGGAGGGATGTTGACCTCACGGAGAAGAACTAGGCTGCCTAGTTCAGGTGGTTTGTTGGCCTTGAACCCGCTGACTCTCTGTTGTAGCTGATTCAGATATTCTTTGGACCACCTTGTCCAAAAATGCCGCCTCATTCTTTCAAGCAATTGGTACCGCGACAAGCGATTATGCTGAATTTGTTGGACATCAGGTTCAGCTGGTGCTGTCAGAGCCTCACCAATGAGGAAGTGTCCTGGTGTCAGTGCACTAAGGTCTGAAGGATCTTTGATATGGGAGTCAAGGGACGTGAATTTAGGAATGCCCCAATCAAAATTGTGTGTAATTCCTCATAATTGAGCAAATTATGACCTAAAATTCTTCTCAAGTGGAATTTTGTAGATTTGATACCTGCTTCCGCAAGTCCATTTATATGTGGGGATCTCGCTGGAATTAATTGCCATTCAACTTGTTGATTCGTTAAAAATTCAATTACTTTGGTTTGAAAATTTTCAGTTTTAAATAATTTGTTCAGTTCTCTATTCGCGCCAACGAAGTTTGTTCCGTTGTCGGTATATAAAAGTGAAACCTTGCCTCGACGGCCATGAATCTCTTCAAGCAATTCAAAAATGTCGTTGATGTACAATTACAAAGTAATTCTAAATATACTATCTTGTACTCATTTATGAAATTTTTGTAATCTGTTTCAATCAACGGATATTTCTTAAATCTATTTTCCAAGTCAATAAATCTTTTAATTGCTGTTTGTCTACTACAGACCAAATCTGGTGGATTGTTACGAAATAGCAGTTTGACAATAAATCGGCCGTCTCTGTTTGTTGTAACAGTGTCCTTGAAATAATCCTCGTACTTTTGTTCTTCGGCGCTGAGAGGCTTGGGTTTCTCAAAGCTTTCTATTTTCCAGAATTTTGAGATTTGCGCTTCAATAGATTTTATGGCTAAATTACAGCTCAAGTTGTTATTTGAATTTTGGAATGTATTTATAGTGCCGCCAACAATGTACCCTAATTTGGTATTTTGCAAATAAAGATGGTTTATATTCGTTAGGATTTTGCCTTCAGATGAAAGTTCCCAGAAAATTTCAGCCTCTGATAAAATATCTATTTTTCCGCACTCGTTGAGGCAAGGGTCGGCTAGTTTTAAATTGCTAGGAATTTCTAATGACTCTGCTAAAATTCTGTTAAGTAGTAGATCCGAAGTAATTTTTTCTGAAATTAAACATTCTGATTGTGCAGAAAATGATGATGTTCGTGACTCAATTATTATTTTAGTCTTATGAATTATTTTGTTTATAGATTGACTAATCCCTGATATCGAGATATTAACTGAGCTTAATTTTGAACCTAACTTGTTGCTTAAACTTTTGGTGATAAAATTGCTTTGAGAACCGCTGTCTATTAGAGCGCGGCAAGTATGCGGTTCATTATATTGATCAAAAATTTGAATTAAAGCTGTTGATAATAAAATAGTTTTTTGTGTATGATTTTTACTGAAAGCTGTAACCATTCAATTACTATCGCAACAAGAACTGGCTTGCTTCGGTTCCTGACTTTTGCTTTGTAATGAAATATCGTTTTTTGGTTGTTCATGTTGATGTAACAACGAATTATGCCTTTGATTGCAATATGGACAGTTTCTAGATTGACACTGATCTGCTGAATGCCCACTGCGTAAGCAAATTTGACAAATATTATGCTCCTTAATTTGAATCAAATGTTGGTTGATTGGAAGCGCTAAGAATTTTTTATATCTAAACAATTTATGCTGTTTTTCACATAAAATGCGTTCTATTCACATCAGTGCCTTTATCTTGATCGGATTCACAGGCGCTTCTTGAAATTTTTGTCATATAAGTTGGATGGTGTGTATCCAAGCAGAGGTTGTGATCAAAATGAACTACTTGAGCGTCATAATCTTGTATCGTTAAGCGACAGACGTGAAGCGTCTAGTTCCAGATTTCTGTGGATGCTGTTAAATAATAAAATTGATAGTCCATTTTTAGTATCGTGTATATCAATGCGTGTCCCAAACATATCGACCAGACTCACTAGTACTTTTTATCTACCAACTCCGCACTCAGATATCTTGAGAAGATCACCAATCCACACCATGTGCCGTAATGCAGAACAAAATTTCGAAGACATCTTTAAATAATCTTTGATTAATTGTTAATTCATCTAAATACTATAATAATTGTATGTGAATTTTTTGCATATTTGAAATTCTTGTCCGTTTGGTATTTCCCTGTAAATGGTTTTCTGTTGGGAAATAAATTATTATTATTATTATTATACTATGGGTACGTTCGGGATGGACGCTCACGCGCTGTCAGCGCTCCCACATTTGAGTACTATTTTCAACCGTTCGCTTTGCAATGTGAGAGCTCACGCTATTGCCAAAGTGAATGCTATTGAGCGACGAGTCAGAGGCAACTGTTGAAAAATTCAAATCATGCAGCCGCGCAAGCTATTTTTCAAACGATTTTTTATTTGATGATGATAATGAAGATTCGAATCCTAATGGCGTTAAAATTGATAATTATAGTCTCAAAAATGTCACGATTGGATTACTATATCGAAGAGATTCTACCAACTTCAAGCAGCAGAAAAAACACATTGACGTTAACAATAAATTGAGAGAATATTTTATAAGATAAAGTAAAAATTAGATGATGAAATCTCAGTTATTTAATACCGAAGTAAAATATTTCTCGGTATTGCAATAACAAATATAAAGAATATGAGAGTGATGATTTGCAAACTGTTGGAATTTATTATCATGTCAAAAAAAAAAGTTAAATAGGTTACTTATCGGTTTTTAAACATTGAGTTTATGCTCCAGTAACAAATATACTGTGAATTTTGTTAGTATCTATATCTTCAAGCGTCACTTGACGTTTACATGTATAATAATAGGCTTGTTACGATTTTTAAAGATAATAATCGTGAATATGAAATGAAGATTTGCTCTTTCTAAATTATTTATTGTTATTTTGTCTGTATATTTATATTTATTTCATACTTAAAATTGAACGTAACCTTCAATTTCTAAATAATTATATTGAAACTCCAAGAATATTTTGGTTTTCAGGCTATAATTTTCAAATTTCCCACGTCACATGTTACGTGCCAATTTGGCCTCTGGTTATTTTTTTTTGTGGGATTAAATTCTAAAATATAGTTTGGGTTAATTTGGGTTTTTTTTTCAAGTAAATTTCATGTACTTACTTTTGGTTAAAGATATTTTCAGTTTCAAATTCTATCGTTTTCAATTCATATTTTAAATCTTTAGTTTTGTTTCTCTTCGTTAAGCTCAGTTTTTTTGGTTACATTAACAGCGTGTTTTTGTTTACTTCTGTCAATCAAATTTTAGTTCAAGATTTTGTAATTGTCGCTGTTGTAATGCGCGCGCTATAGTCAGTGACGTTACTCAGTTTTTTTTTGAATTAATGAAAAACGGTTTTTTCTTAATTAAGTCCGGTCGTCCGGAATTGACTTAAGTGAAGTCGTCAGTCTACAGTTGGTCTTCAACTACCAAAGTACATTTTGTCCATTAAAATTTTTAAGAATCGCTTTTTGTATATTGCCTTGCGCAATCCTCTAGGAGGGATAAAAAACTAGCTTTTCTTAGCTTCGCGGAACATTTTTGGCACTTGGTGCAGTTTTGTGTTGTTCCGCAAGCATCTCCATTGTTGGAGGATTATTGAAATTTTGTGTACGACATCGTTTTCTTTGCGCCGACCATCTGCGTGCGTAGTTGAACTACTTTGACCAACATCTCGGCTACGGAGTGCCTAATACCACCTAGGCACCCTTTTATCCAACCTTTGACCCTGGTGTGACGTCACCAGATTTCCTGAGCCAGTCCGGACCGGGAAATATCTGTTTGAGGCGTCCATCTTGGTGCGACAGACCAATAGAGGTCAACGAGCTCCGGCAACCAACCGGAAGTGACAGCTAAGTGGCATTACGTTCGTGGTTTTGTTTTGTTTTCTCTTATTCGGACCGCCGATATTTTTACCTTAATTTTACTTATTCACTTTGAGTGGCCAAACCGCTCTACACGGCTGAATCTAATTTACTTTTGTTTACTGCTTTTTTTTTTGCGTGGTCATTTGGACCACGCTGTGATTTTGTAAATTGTATAGAGTCAGTCGACGAAGTAGTTTGTTTTCTTTTTTTTACGCTTATGTGGTATACTTCGCTGTGAACTCGATTCGATCGAAGAAGGGCCAAATTTATTGTTGTTGTTATTTTTTTGGTATACTCATAGACGTACGCGCGAGTTGTTCCGCATTTCCATTTACTTTTTGGTACCTTTTTGTACAACGTCGAGGGCTCTAACCTAACTTATTTACATTTTATTCTATTTTTGCGCTACTTAGGCGTAAGGCATTGTAAGGCCTACTATTTACGTTCATTTATTTGTTTTTTTTGCGT
This sequence comes from Dromius quadrimaculatus, assembly GCA_963989225.1. Taxonomy (NCBI): domain Eukaryota; kingdom Metazoa; phylum Arthropoda; class Insecta; order Coleoptera; family Carabidae; genus Dromius; species Dromius quadrimaculatus. Next base: position 42,254,087 of record OZ022328.1, on the reverse strand, counting down.
TATTCAGGCGCGTAATTTGAAATAGTTTATTCCAATTACTTTATATTCATTTATTTTTATTTGGCACTACTAGGTGCGTTGTTCAAAGTAATTATTTAATTAAATTCATTTATTTTGGGTAAATATCTTTTTTTTTATTGAATGAAAATTGTCCACACTTTTCTTTTCAGCAGTGTAGAAGAGAGCGTAATTTCTCTCAGTAAGCTCGAGGTAAGTTGCTGTTTGAGTTATATTAAATTATTTGGGAGTCAGCAACCAGATTGACGCTGACGAACAGAATATTAACACCTATTCTCCTGTTTCCCAATTATTCCTTTCAATACCGTGATTTCAGGTATTTTCGTGGTTGAGTACCTTGGGAAAAATAAGTTCAACTACGTGGCGCCCTACTATTTATTTACTCACCTATATTTTATGGTATATATTTTTTTTGTGGAAGCTAGCCTCATTTCACCCGATTATTTCCCTGAATCTGAGCTAGAGTTGCGTAGAATTTTTAGAGTCACTTTAAATCTATCATTCAAATTTTACGTAATAAAATTGGCGCCCAACGTGGGGCCGATTTGTTTTGAAATTTTACGTAATAAAAATTGGCGCCCAACGTGGGGCCGATTTGTTTTGAAATTTTACGTAATAAAAATTGACGCCCAACCATGTGGGGCCTTTTTTTGGCATAGCTTCACTAAATTTGCTTGTATTGCTCTTTTGATTGAATACAAAAGCGATATAGGTGAAAAGTAGATATATTCAATTCATTTCATCATTTTTTTTATTTCAAATTTACATTCTATTCTTCTTGTGTTTTCTTCTTCGTGTACTTTCCCCCCAAATCCTTCACCGAACAATTTTGTGACAATGGATCCAGTATTTTTGCAAAGAGATGAACTTGAGTATGAACTGAGGGTTCGTGGACTCAAGATTGTAAGACCTTTGACCATTATGAGTATGCGTCGGGAGCTGCTAAAGCGTTTGGAAGGAGAGAGGTTTGGTGAGCTACCAAACAATCCTACAGAACCATTAGATGTAGTCAGCGAGGTTAGCATTTGTATCGAGAAGGTCATGTTGCTGCAAGGACTGATTGAGACTTTTTCATCTACGTCTAAAAGCCTAGATTACGACACAATAGGTTTTCGCATGCAGCACATAGTCTCGCGGTTAGCCAGAATAGAGAACTGCGGAGATACGGATTTAGACGCCGCTATGGAACAGCTGTTCTGTAGAATTGATAGATTGGAAGAAGTTTACATAGCCAGAGCGGATGCAGCCGACTTTGGTATTTCAATCGACGTAAAGGTGGATACGTCATGGGTACCACCGATAATTTGTAGTAGGCCGGCGCTGACTGACGTTGCTGAAAATTCTTCAGCAGAAGATGATCCAAGCGTCCAGGTGATTTTGAAGCCAGGAGAGTTGCGTGACGCCAGAGTTGTGCGTAAAGCGGAACCTGACAGCTATACCAGCGAGCCGTGGAGCTCCCTGGGTACTTGGATAGCCGAATGGGATGATTTCGCGAAGCTAGCGCGCGAGGATCATCGCTCATTCGACTATGGTTTGGCTGAGTCGTTCCGTTGTTGCGCACAAGCTGGTGACAAGTTTAGGGATACGTACGCGGCATGTAAGATCTGTCTAGATCCTTGGCATCCTATTCCAGTCTCAAAAATAGAAAAGATTTACAATTTGCAGAAATATATTCTTAATTATTCGACTTTAGGCATCTCTCAGGTACCGCTTAAGTATATGGATCCATTGTTTCGAAAATTATGTCGTCTTTTCTACTTTCTTCTTCTGTACGGCCCTTGATTTTTTTTGCGAGTGCGTAGACGTACTTTTGAGATAAATTTCCAGGGAAATTTTATCTCACGGGAGTAAGAGGGGGATTTGTTACGTGCCAATTTGGCCTCTGGTTATTTTTTTTTGTGGGATTAAATTCTAAAATATAGTTTGGGTTAATTTGGGTTTTTTTTTCAAGTAAATTTCATGTACTTACTTTTGGTTAAAGATATTTTCAGTTTCAAATTCTATCGTTTTCAATTCATATTTTAAATCTTTAGTTTTGTTTCTCTTCGTTAAGCTCAGTTTTTTTGGTTACATTAAAAGCGTGTTTTTGTTTACTTCTGTCAATCAAATTTTAGTTCAAGATTTTGTAATTGTCGCTGTTGTAATGCGCGCGCTATAGTCAGTGACGTTACTCAGTTTTTTTTTGAATTAATGAAAAACGGTTTTTTCTTAATTAAGTCCGGTCGTCCGGAATTGACTTAAGTGAAGTCGTCAGTCTACAGTTGGTCTTCAACTACCAAAGTACATTTTGTCCATTAAAATTTTTAAGAATCGCTTTTTGTATATTGCCTTGCGCAATCCTCTAGGAGGGATAAAAAACTAGCTTTTCTTAGCTTCGCGGAACATTTTTGGCACTTGGTGCAGTTTTGTGTTGTTCCGCAAGCATCTCCATTGTTGGAGGATTATTGAAATTTTGTGTACGACATCGTTTTCTTTGCGCCGACCATCTGCGTGCGTAGTTGAACTACTTTGACCAACATCTCGGCTACGGAGTGCCTAATACCACCTAGGCACCCTTTTATCCAACCTTTGACCCTGGTGTGACGTCACCAGATTTCCTGAGCCAGTCCGGACCGGGAAATATCTGTTTGAGGCGTCCATCTTGGTGCGACAGACCAATAGAGGTCAACGAGCTCCAGCAACCAACCGGAAGTGACAGCTAAGTGGCATTACGTTCGTGGTTTTGTTTTGTTTTCTCTTATTCGGACCGCCGATATTTTTACCTTAATTTTACTTATTCACTTTGAGTGGCCAAACCGCTCTACACGGCTGAATCTAATTTACTTTTGTTTACTGCTTTTTTTTTTGCGTGGTCATTTGGACCACGCTGTGATTTTGTAAATTGTATAGAGTCAGTCGACGAAGTAGTTTGTTTTCTTTTTTTTACGCTTATGTGGTATACTTCGCTGTGAACTCGATTCGATCGAAGAAGGGCCAAATTTATTGTTGTTGTTATTTTTTTGGTATACTCATAGACGTACGCGCGAGTTGTTCCGCATTTCCATTTACTTTTTGGTACCTTTTTGTACAACGTCGAGGGCTCTAACCTAACTTATTTACATTTTATTCTATTTTTGCGCTACTTAGGCGTAAGGCATTGTAAGGCCTACTATTTACGTTCATTTATTTGTTTTTTTTGCGTTATTCAGGCGCGTAATTTGAAATAGTTTATTCCAATTACTTTATATTCATTTATTTTTATTTGGCACTACTAGGTGCGTTGTTCAAAGTAATTATTTAATTAAATTCATTTATTTTGGGTAAATATCTTTTTTTTTATTGAATGAAAATTGTCCACACTTTTCTTTTCAGCAGTGTAGAAGAGAGCGTAATTTCTCTCAGTAAGCTCGAGGTAAGTTGCTGTTTGAGTTATATTAAATTATTTGGGAGTCAGCAACCAGATTGACGCTGACGAACAGAATATTAACACCTATTCTCCTGTTTCCCAATTATTCCTTTCAATACCGTGATTTCAGGTATTTTCGTGGTTGAGTACCTTGGGAAAAATAAGTTCAACTACGTGGCGCCCTACTATTTATTTACTCACCTATATTTTATGGTATATATTTTTTTTGTGGAAGCTAGCCTCATTTCACCCGATTATTTCCCTGAATCTGAGCTAGAGTTGCGTAGAATTTTTAGAGTCACTTTAAATCTATCATTCAAATTTTACGTAATAAAATTGGCGCCCAACGTGGGGCCGATTTGTTTTGAAATTTTACGTAATACACACTATCTCGATAGAATTATAGCACTAGATTAAGCAGAGCTGACTCGTCCGCCAATCTGGAGCCCACTGTCAGTTGTTTGCTGTTTACTGATGTGTGAACTTTAATATAATTTAATAGAATAATTTCAAATGATGGGCTGTTCTGGGTCTAGTTGTATTATTCATTCAAGATACAGGTTCTGATTCTACAGATGAGTAATCTTTATTTCTCAATACATCATTTGGACGTGGAGAAATATACTCCGAGCTACTTAACCTCAATTTGAGTTTCGAGTTTAACTGTTCGATTGTAAGAGGCTGAGTGTATTCAGAGTAAATGTCAGCATGATTGCAAAAATCTTTGTCCTTCAGTAATATTGTTTTAATGCAGATTGAAGGACCCAAATATGGATTAAGTAAAAAAATTTCTTAGGTATTGCAGTCCACTTGATTTTATTCATGTTACTATTAAATTTCGGACGTTTCGGATGTGCACCCATCCATCTTCAGCATTCTACAATGATTTTCATGATACATGAAACAATATTGAATGGGATGATAATGAAAAAATGATGAAACATGGGCCACAATATTTACCTTATAAAAGTATTACAATCCTATAACATTGTTGTATACAGCATAGTTGTGTAGATTTACTTCCAATATTTATTGGAATGCAATATGAAAATAACAATTTACTCAAAAATAAAAAAAAATGTGTGAATATAACTTTGAGGCGATCACCAACCAAGGTGGCTGGTGATAGAATGACAAAATATGATAAACCGAAAACAAAAACCACTAACACTTGTCTGGGCCCATAACCTGTTACTTTTATTTCTTGCCCTTTAGCACTTATTTAGTTATGAAAGAATACGATTAACATCTATTTTATATTTGAGGAAAAATACAAGTTCAATATTTTGACAAGCATAAAAAACAAAAACTCTTTTTTTATATTTCCATAACTAACTACAATATATTTTTATTCATTTATATCTTGTCAACATCACTGACGTGAGTGTCGATGTCATTCATTCTTAACAGTTCTTGGTCTATTTTTTCCACAATTTTTTGTACAGTATCTATTTTATTATGAATAGAGTCATCTATGTACCCTTCTGCAGTGGAATTAGATTTCTAGCCACCATGGCGCTTTAAACTTGACAAATCATCACCTGCATCTACAAGAAGTGTTGCAGATGAGCGTCAAAAAGTGTGACCAGTATATAATTCTGCGTTGTCGAGCTTAAGGTATTTTGCTATTTTGCACGGTATGGAGCCGAATGTTTTTATTCCAACGACCTAATAATAATCTTATGTTATAAAATTTTGACAAAAATTCTGGAAACTGAAATTATTTATATCTGTCTTGTACTATATTTTAGGAAGAAGCATTTTTCTCGTATGCCCTTCGGTCTTAGAGTTGAATATTGTTTACAAAGTTCATAAATACTACCAATTAAAGTAAAAGCTCTAGGAACTTCAGTTTTATTATTCGGAATCTTTACTTACATGGATTGACCCAAATCTTCAATATTATCAATTGTTAAACTACACTGTTCTCCTCGACGACATCCGCCCAATATACCGATTCCTAGAGTAACCTTCAATAGATATTGACTTATAATAAAATGAATATGAACTGACATACTTTCAAAATTACCTTCATCAACAAAAATTCATTATCAGGTGCCTCATTTAAAAATGTATGTATTTGTTCAGCTGTGAGTGTTTTTGATTTCTTTGGTTGATATCCTAACGATTCTTTTTTTAGAAGAGCTCTCAATTTGGAGTATTTAGAGATATCTACAGAATTCTTTATGGATACAGTAGTTCGTAATATAGAATAATGGGACCATAAAGTGCTTGGTTTGAATTTACTTTTTAAATATCCAAAATATGCAAGCATGACGTTTTCAGAAAAATAATTTGCTTTATTGATATTTTTCCAATCCATGAAGCGTTGATAAGTTGGTTCATATTTTTCCTTGGAGATTTTAGGTATTAAATCTGCCGAAGCTTCGGTAGCGGCCTGTAATATAGTCGGTGGAGTGGAAATAAAACTTTCATCTTCACTATCGTTCATAATTTCAAAACTTTTAACACTTTGCACCAAGCACTGATATTAATATTAATGGCTGACAGGACAAACTAACAAACAATACAATCATAACAACATGAAACAAGTGAAAGGTTTGAATCGTTGGTGCTATGACTTTGAGCGCGTCACATTTGAACAGTTGTCAGTGGTACCAAATGTCAAACTATATACGACGAAGTGAGAAAGAACGACATTTGGAAAAGGATAGGCTATATGGAAGCAGTTTACTTGCAGTTTCCATGAATCCGTGGGATTACTAACTCATGACGTCATGAGTTCGTCGCCAGAAATATGAATATTCCATGTTTCTCACGAACACTAACTCGAATCCATCGCCAGAATACTCTTATTGTTGTTTCTTGCATATAATAAAATGCTCAAATTATCGTAGGTGTATCTAAGATCTAGAGAAAAAAAAATACATCTTTTGGTACTTGGCTTATTATCAGCACATGTATGAATAATTACATAAATAAACATATCTTACAAACTAAAGTAGGTACATAATGAAGTTGTGAACTTTCTGAGCAATAATTTTAATGCGTTTCTTTTTTTTTTTGATACTACACATTTCTTTCATCGTTCTGTTCAGGATTCTCATTCTGAAATACATTTTACATCGAAAAAATAGTTTTTTCACAGCAACACTTACATTAATGTTTCCTGCATATTTCATAAGAATTTCTATGTAAGAACTTGTAGAAATAGTATTTAACTGTCTACATTTTTCTAGGAAATCATTTGAAGGTTTCATTAGTCCACCTTCTGAAAGGTGGTTTATCCAAGAAAATTTAACATCATTCGAATCTGGGATATAGGCTATGTGCAAGGGGGCGGAGTTTGAACAAATATCGATGCGAGCGCTCATGATGAGCACTATAGTAACCATTGAACTCCATTTCTCAGAATACGTCATCGAGCATTGTAGTTTAAAAGTGAAAATAATTGCATATACAACTTGGGAAATCGCTTGTTCTGTTTTAGGCTGCTGTGTTGAGGATGATTCAAGTGAAATATAGTTTCATAGATTTCATGTACGCAGTTATAACATAAAAAAACGAGTGAGGTGGATCAAAGCGGTAAATAGAATATTATCTGTCTTTCATTATTAATCTATATAACAGAGATGTTTGAAATTCAATTGTGAAATTAGAAAACTCGTCATCTATTTTGGATTCATGAATTTATCTCTCTCTAATTTGTAAGGTGCTTCAGTGATAGAAGTTTGTGGGATGCACTTCGCAATAATTTTGTTGTTAATATTGTCAGCAACATATTTTTCAACATGTTCAATATGGCAAAACTAATTTCCCACTTTTCTTCAACGCTTCTTCGGTAGAAGGGATACAGTGTTTGATACATACAAATCCAATCCGCAAGATCATCGGCGTCATAATTTCAGGTTATATTGTCAATTTGGACAAATTAGGACGTTTTCTATAATAGATACGTTATGATTGAAGAAAAATGAAATACTCAGAATAAATAATTCCAACGTACCTTTCATGCTATGCAAGTTATATTATACGCACACAGCTGATTTAAATAATATTAGTACATTGGAAGAGTTATAGGTATGAAACAATGATAAAATAGGAGTTCAATCGTTCTCCATTGCCCGCTAGAGGCGCTAGTAGACTTCATGCACGTAGCCTATACCCTAGACTTTCTGTTTTTTTAATTTGAAGACATTATACCCGGCCAAATTCTCCAGTCCTTCCCACTGAAGCTCTGTGAGTTCTTGTAGGTCAGTACCATCATCATTACTCGCAGAACTTGCAGATAGTTGTAAAGAATTAAAAAGATGTTCAGTGATGACTGTTGCATCTTCTCTTTCACTTCCATTTTCACTTAAATAATCTATGTTACCAATTGCAATATTTGGCATATCATTTTGACCCACATTTGCAGACTCTGCAATTACTTCATAATTTCTGCCTGTAATATAATTCCTAAGACGGTATTTGAACTGGAAAACTGTTGGATGGTCATGAAGGCCTCCAATTGATCTTATTGTGGAAAAAAAACCTTCCAAAGGATCTTGATTGAGATTATATTTCAATAAATATTTGATGTCCCAGTGAAGCGATACTAATGATGATTCCTTGTTGGAAAGGCAGTAACTGATTACTAACCATTTTTCTCAAAGCATACATAGTATTTACCATCTCATCTAAAATTTGATTTTGCTCTTCCAATGCTAAACCATACGCTTTTGTTCGGTTTACTGAAGAGCATTCAGCCACTCTCGAATTTAATACATCAAACCAATCGTTCGTTGATTTCAAAAAATTCGAGCATTCCAACCAATAATTGTTGGACTCATATATGCCCAAACGACCCATTCTAGACACAGCTTTAGCTACAGTTTTAGAAGACAACTTTGTTGCTAGCTTGACTTTTTGGCGTTGAGCACCTTTGACGGTCAAAAAACTCTCGTTGATTTTGTGAACTATGTTCAGATCCAACTTCTGCGTATTTCGCAAAAGATCAACTATTGGTTTAGAACAAATTATCTCATCATAAAGTACATAGCCTGTGTCCAAAAAATGGTTTCGTAACAGCTTGATCATATGAGGAGTGTCAGCAAAAACATGAATGTTTTTGTTATTGACTGGATTCTGGACTTATAATTATAATTGACCCGTTGACTAGCTAATAATAATCCATTAAGAGTTTTAGTTACTAGCTTATTTCTTGTTTTACCTTTAATTAGATTGATCTTGCTGAAGATTCGCTCACAATCAGCATTGGAGTGAGGTAGCGATATAATATTCAAGAAAAATTTTGCCAAGTTCTTGAAGCTCCAAATGTTATCTTTATCATCATAAATATGAATTTTATGCCAAAATACATCATCCGAGTCATTAATATAAACATCAGCAGGTAATTTAAAGCTACGAAATTGTTCCCACTCATTGTCAATTGCAAGTGTACTAATTATTGCTTACGTTGTGTTATTGCCATACACGGGTGGTAGACGAATTCTACGCCGAACCGTGCGACATTATAGCTTTTAGAGAGCAGTTAGGTAGTCTAGTTTTATTTTACGAGCGTACTACGGACACTGAGGGTACCCCCATCTTTCGCGTAGGTTACAGTGCACGCTTAGGTCATATTTTACCACGGTTTAGTTGCCTGAACTCTAACCGCTGTCGTAAGCGCGATTCTCGCGGGGACTGTGCTTGCCATTCGCGCGGCCTACCTAATATTGGCAACATGGCACCCATGGAAGCGGATAAGCGTTGTCTTAAATGTAAAATAGATTTCGATGGAGAAAATATTATTGGTTGCGATGGAAATTGTGATGGGTGGTTCCATTTGAAATGTGCTAAAGTCAGTGATAGTCAATATAGTGTAATTAAAACGTGCAGAGGAATCAAGTGGTATTGCCATGTGTGCTTCGAGCGGAATGAGGTTAAAATTTTGAAAGATGTAAATAATTTGAAAATGGTTATTGAAAGCTTGGAAAATATGCTGAAAAGTAATAATAAGATGATTGGAGAGGAGAATACGAATACGAACAAATCGTATGCAAATATAGTGAGAAATCAAACAAATCATGCAGTGGTATTACAACCTAAAAGGAATAAAACAGTACAGGTGGGTGAGATAAAAGAGACTATAAAGAAACAACTAGATCCTACAAAACTTGCAGTGGGCATAGAAAGCATAAAAAACATAAGTAATAACGGAGTAGCAATAATATGTTCAAGTGAAGATGAAAAACATAAACTGCAAGTTGAAGTTAAAAAGAAGTTAGGCAACCAGTTTCACATTCCCGAATTGAAGAAAAAATGCTGTCAACTAAAAATTGTTGGCATCAATGACGTATTATTAAAGTAGACCCAGCGCGTCCTATAGCAGTCCACAGTTTGTTGTGATGTTAGCACTTACAAGGTGAGGGGTTCTGAGAAGCGAAGGGAGTAAACGTGCTTGTTATGCGGTTTGCCTGCTTTTATTTATGTTTGAGAAGTGCACGCCTATATTTTGTACTGTATGTTAATATTTATTAAAATAGAAGTAATAATATATTAATTGATCCAAAATTTAAAAAAAACTAGATTTTTTTCACATCTCACAATCGATATTTTTTCAAATGCAAAGTCAACTTGCGATACAACGATGTTTACCCTCCTCACCCCACTGTTTATTCCTGCATCAAAACAAATGCCGCGTGCTGGGTCTACTATTAATACGTCATTGGTTGGCATTGAAGAAGAATTATCAGAAGAAAAAATTAAATGTTGTATACTGGAACAAAACAAGAATTTGAATATTCGTAATTGCTCAATAAAATTGATAACAATCAAGAAAAGAGACTATGGCTATACAGCAATTGTGGAAGTAGATGAGGAAACGTATGTTAAAATTTTAGACGAAGGTAAAGTAGAATTATTGTGGAAAATTTGTAAAGTGTATTCCCATGTAAGTATCTACAGGTGTTTTAAATGCTATGGGTATAATCATAAAGCAGAAAAATGTAATAAAAATGAAATCTGCAATAAATGCTGTGATATCAAACACTCAGGAGCTTGCACAAAAGGTGTCCATTGTAGTAATTGTGAAAATGCTAATGTAAAGTTTAACCTAAATCTAAATGTGAATCATAGTATTTTTGATAAAAATTGTGAAACACTGAAGAGACAAATTGAACGTGTAGAAAATAGGATACTGTTTGAAAATAATAGTACCCAATAGCAATTACAAAAATTTAAAAGTAATTTAATATTTGTACAAAATGCGCAGAGCACTTTAGCTCATTTTGATGAATTTTATAATTTTGTTATAGAAAATAATCCCTTAATTATGTGTCTTACTGAAACTCACATCACATGTGACATAGATAGTAATGAGTTGCAGATAGATGGTTTTTACAATATTAGAGTCGATTCAAGTAGTAGATTTACTGGAGGTGTTCAAATGTATATTACAGAAAGCTTAAATGTCCAAATAATTGATCAACAAGTCTGTGAAAAAAATTACTGGTTTCTAGTGATAAGTTTCACTATTGAAAATAATAAATATATTCTGTGTGGTGTCTATCATTCGCCTAATGGAGATGATGAAATTTTCATACAATTTTTAGATGATTGGTTCGAAATCAATTCAACTTTATTATCAGAAACTTTTATATTAGTAGGTGATTTCAATATAAATGTATTAAAAGATTGTAAATACTCAAAAATGCTGAAAGAAATTATAAGTTTACATGGTTTAAAACAAAATATAACAGATTTTACGCATATTTCATATCAGGGTCAACAGTCATTAATAGATCTAGTTATAAGTAATGTTTCAGTAAATTGTAAAGTTCTAAGACAGCCTGCTTTTAATAATCATTCTTTAATAGAAATTAATTTAGGTAGATCTATAAATATTAAGAGTAAGTTAGTAATCAGAAAAAAAAAAATAAGTGATATTCCTTTGTTCAAAAGTGAAGTACAAATAGAGTTAGATAAATATGATTATAGAGTAGAGAATTTAAATACTAAGTGTGAATTGTTCTATAAAGCTGTGATAAATACGCTAGATAAAATAGCACCAAAGTTGATTTTAGATCGTAAGCAAGTCAAAAAAAACGCTGAAATATTAAATAATATAAAAATACGCGATGAATTATTCAAAAAATATGTGTACACTAAAGACGGTAGCGATTGGAATATTTATAAAAAGAAACGTAACGATATAGTAACACAAACTCGAATTGCTAAATCAAAATACTACGAAGACACCATTGATGAAAATAAAAATGATCCAAAAAACATGTGGAGAATACTGAAAAAAATTGTATCAAATAAAGAGCAGGAGTATTTTAAAGAAATTGTATTTGATTCTGGTTCATGTACTGATCTTAAACAAATTGTTGAAAATTTTAATACCTATTTCATTGATAGTATTACGGATATTATAAATACAATACCGGATGATGACATTCCAGTAAATTTCAGAGTCAATAACAATAAATTTGAATATCTTAAGCTGATGGATCTGGACGAACTGTATAAAATTATTATTGCACTGCCTAATAAAAATAGTAGTGATGAAATTTCAGCTGAAATGTATAAAATATTGTTTGAAGAGATATGCCATCCATTAATAAATGTTATAAATAGCTCTCTGGAAACAGGAATAATACCTGATCAGTGGAAAATATCAACTATCATACCAATAAGAAAATTACCATTTACTAAAACGGCTCGAGATTTCAGACCAATAAATACTTTGCCTACTGTAACAAAAATTTTAGAAAAAATTGTATATTACCAATTAATGGAATTTGTGAATAAAAATAAAATATTAAGTGAGTTTCAGTCAGGTTTTCGGGAAGATCATAGCTGTGAAACGGCGTTTCATTATATATTGGATGTATGGCGGGATTCTACTGATAAAGGTTTAGTTACACTTGCGGTATTCCTTGATTTAAAGCGAGCGTTTGAAACTATAGACAGACACAGATTATTGGATAAATTTAAGATATATGGATTGGATAAAACAGTATTACAGTGGTTTACTAACTATTTACAGAACAGAAAGCAAAATGTTAGATGTGGTGGGGAAACATCTTGCAATAAAGAAATAAATCAAGGAGTACCGCAAGGTAGCATACTGGGACCACTCTTATTCATTCTGTATATAAATGATGTGGAAATGATTTTTGATAAGTGTAAATTTCATCTGTTTGCTGATGATATGGTAGTGTATGTAAGTGGTAATGATGTAGATATTTTACAGAATACTTTAAATGATGAACTAAGTAGACTATCTCAGTGGTTGAATATGAATAAGCTGAAATTGAATGTGAACAAGACAAAATATATGGTTATAGGAAGCAAATCACAAGATGTTGAGAACTTAAAATTTTTTGTAAGTAATGAAGAATTGGAAGAGACCAAGGAAATCAAATACCTTGGCATAATAGTAGATAATAAGTTGAATTTTCATAATCATATAAACTATATTTGTAAAAAAATTTCTAAAAAGTTGGGTGTACTTAGTAGATGTAGCAAATGTTTAAGTATTTGGAGTAGACAAAGAGTGTATAATTGTATTATATTACCTCATTTTTATTTTGCCGGTACAGTTCTTTTCTTAGCTAATGTTACAGATAGTAAAAAGCTACAAATATTACAAAATCGAGCCATGCGAATTATTCTGAAAAAAGATAGATATACCAGTAAAGTTGATATGTTGAAAGAATTGAATTGGGTTGATGTAGAAACATTAATCAAATTACAAGTTATTACTTTTATCCATAAAATCAAGTTGGGAATGTTTCCAGAATATTTCAGTGGTAGATTGAAGGAAAAAAGTGAACTACATTGTTATAATCTAAGAAATAAAAATGACTTTATACTTGATAAAAAAAAAAGTACTACCGGTCAAAACACGATACTTTATAAGGGGTTGCAATTATATAATGAATTATCCAATGATATGAGAACTTTGTCTCTGAGAATGTTCAAAATAAAAACAAAAAATTATTATATAGATAGGAATATGTAGAAGTGTTGTATGAAAATTTATCTATTTTTTTTTATATTTTTTATATACTTTTCTACTTTTTTTTTGTATGATGATGTAGTATAGCTTTTTTGCTAAATAAATTTCGAATTATTATTATTATTATTATTATTATTCTTTGGCCTACACGTACCAAGGTTTGATTGGCAACTCCGAGCCCACCATTATTGTAGTAATTCATCGAGTTATGAATAAAGCGATCAACCATCGACTGACCCGAGGAGTTTCCAGATCGCCTGGCGCCCAACAAAAAAACAAATCCTCCATCACTCAAAGTAGACCGCACGCCGTCTCCACCGAGCTAGCTAGGGTCAACCCGGATAGGGGTTGTAGGGAGATAATAGATGGTAATGGAAATCCTGGTCCTAGCAATTCTTTGTAGCCATTATTTCGACAACTGAATTTCAATTTCAAAGATTTTGTCACAGTTTCATTCGACCATTTCATAAATTTTGTTGATTTTTCAGTTCCTTTTCTCTTTGGAGCTGTGATTTGATCTTTGTTAAATAATTGTTTAAGTATTGAAGAGTAGCAAGGTTCTGACTGAGCACTCAATTCCAACTTCTTGACCTTCTTTTTAGTATTTCTCAACAGGTTTTTGTATTTTTTGGTTCTTGCTTACTCTTTAAAATACATTTTATCATATTTGTTCAGACACGCCGATAGTTCTGCTTCATGTGGACTATGAAGTGATTCCTGTGAAGGAACGACACCAGATTCATTATCATCACTTGAGGTAGACTGTGATGTAGATGACTGGATGGCAAGTAAGACTTCAGTCAAAGTAGACGGTTGAGCCGTAAAATCAACAGTATGCAGCTCCACATTCACATCCTCCATTTCATCAACAATTTCCATATTTTCATCTAAATGATAAAAACAATATTAGTCTACCTCCTAAAACTAGATAAATTTAAAGTTTTATTACCAGTTATCGGTTTCAGTCTCTTTATGGGGTTACCAGCTTTCTCCGTACTGGAAACTTTCGTGGCTTTTTCGACTGCGAAAAAGAAGAAAATGTTGGAACTGCATTCGACTTCAGCTTACGGGTGCCATCTTCCTTTATTTTCTCCCACATTTCAGGCTCAAAATGGACCTGCATTCAAAATACCAAGTAGGTACGAATAATAACTGGATAGTCAATTTGTTGACTAAAAAACCTTCCTAGGGTGCGACACACAAACCTCACATAAACACAAAAAATCAGTAGGACTCCAACTGTCTCTCTTCATTTTAATTAACCATTATTTTCTTCTCCCAGGATCTCGCGGAAAACGTTTCATTATAAAACCTTTCTTTGCAGAATTACTGCAGTTTAATTTACCATGAGTACTCTGTTTATATAATGAAGCTTCTGATATAATAATCAAAGAGATAGAGATATTGTACTTGTATGTTGTGAGAAAGCTAACAAATAGAATGAAAATTTAATAAAGAAAATACCCACCTCCGAACTTGAGCTTGAGATAGACTACAAATAACAGCAATTACACTTATACGATTATTGTTCGATACACAAAATGAATAATAGTCATTTAAAATCACTAGAAACGAATTAATTTGGCGCAAAGCCCCGAATAACACAACGATAGCATAGTAAACTGAAACGTAGAAGTTATGTATGCTTAAAGTTGTAAGACGATTCCATTCTCTTACTCATCAAGTATTATGTATAAATACTGTAAAACAACATGTAACAAGTTTAGTTCTTTGTCAACAGTCATTCAGTAAAATAAATCTTTTTTAAAAACAAAATTCTTGGTTGCTATTACTTAGCTGGCGCAGTCGGTAGGATTCGTAGAAAAGCAGCTGATCGAAAACTTGTGAAAAGTTCAATTCGTTATTATCATCGCTTTTTGGTTTCTACCATTAACTACGAATATCCACATACAAATATTATAAGAAGAGCCTACAGAGCCGCTAGAAGCAGAGCCCCAGGTCTTCCAAGCCGAAACGACAGTACATAGAACTCCGTACCACAGAGCCCGCAAAACGAGAGCCAGGTCCGTTAACCTCCGGAAAGACAACACCGCTCAGATCCCGTAAACCGAGTCAGCGAGTGTCTAACTCCAATGCAGACTTTCGCAGTGTTAGTAAGCATAATATCATTGTAAGTGGGAAAAACTATTTACAAAATAATATATAAAAACATATTATTAATAAAATAGAATATTATTTACTAACAACAAAATACACAAGGGTTTCCTGAACGGCCAACGCTGTTAAGACGGAAACCGAGCTCCGGCACAGAGCCACTTCTAATACACTACACACATTTATTTACTAACTTATTAATTCCAAGTAATTATAAGTAAAAGAAATATTTTATTGCGAATATAAGAATAAATAATATAAATATTCAAACTGAAAGATAATACAGCGCTATTAGAATCAATTCTAGAAATTGAAAACGTTATTACTTATAATCCAGCAGTAATGGATAATAGAACCGGAAAAATTAATTTTGCCCTAAACTCAATTCCAACATACAATGGCGATCCGAATGAATTAAGTAATTTTATTGACGCAGTAAATACAGTTCAGGATCTCTTTGGCACGTTGAATCCACCATTAGATGATTTTGACAAATCAATTACATTTTTGAACATTAAAAATAAAATTACTGATAAAGCATTAGAAAGTATAAAAGATCTTCATTTCACCAACTGGAACGAATTACGTTCACACTTAGTAAGTAACTTCAAAGATAAAACAAATTCGGTCACAATTATTAATGAAATTTTGAAAATACAAAATATTAGAAATCCATACAAATTGCTAGAAATCACGAAGGAGAAATTCCTCAGTTTTAAATCTAGAATAAGTATAGAAGAAAACGATCCAGGCACTAAACTAGTAACTATAAGATTCGCTGAAAAATTAATCATAAATAATTTTATTTCAACAATCAGTGATCAATACAGAAATAACCTAGCAACTAGGAATCCACAGAACTCAGCGGACGTAGAAACATTATTACAAAATGACTTTCAATATTCAAAATCAAACATCAATACAAATACAATTAACAAACCTATCACTAATACCGTAACTAGACACTTATCAAACATTCCTCCTCGAAGATTTCCCGGTACAAGCTTCCCGACTGGACCGATAAATATCCATAATAAAAACTGGTCCAATAACCAAAGATTTGCTCCTAAGTAACAAGTCAAAAATGCTCAAAGGATTCAACCAACTCCTATGTCTACACAAACGAAACAGTCATTCCAACCCAGACCAGGCCCTAGCAACTATTTCACGCAACAAAATAGGCAGTTCGGAGCGTATCAGCCAAATTATATTGTTGTAGAAATAAATAATACAGAAAACTCCGACGAAAATAATGATTATGATCCCGAAAACTCAAATGAACAAAATTGCGACAATTTTATTGAGGAAATTTTAGAAAATAACCACGAGATTGAAAATACTCGCGACGACGAATATTTTTTAGAGAACCCTCCGAATATCCACGAGAAATCTTGAACATTTTTCAAAACTCTCGATTACCATTCCTGAAAATGAAAGACTATTACATGTTGATCGACACTGGTTCTACCATTAATTTAATTAGTAAAACTTACGTTTATAAAAATGAAAATAAATTCAAAATTCACAAAGAAAATTTTAATTTCAAAACTGCTGTCGGAGAACACAGTGGAAACGAATATGTCATCCTGCAGTTCGAAGGTAAAGATTTGAAATTTTATTTACATGATTTTCATAGTCAGTTTAATTTACTACTCAGTTTGCCAACCATGATTGAAATGCGAGTTAAAATTGATTTCAGTATCAACGCTATTACAATCCAAAACAAGAAATATAAATTGCAGTATTTTGATAATCAAAATTCTGTTAATAGTATTGAAAAAATGAAAATTAGAGCCGAACATTTGAACTCGGAAGAAAAAAACGAGCTTTATAAATTATTAAAGGAATATGAGAATATTATCCCAAGAGCAAACGAGATTTTAACACATACGGATGTCGTTCAACACAAAATTATTACTAAAGATGACACGCCTATTTATACAAGACCATACCGTTAACCGGAAGTTCATAAAAAAGAAATTAATAATCAAATTTAAGATTTATTAACCAACAAAATTATACAAGAGAGTCATTCACCATGGTCCTCACCTGTGTGGATGGTCCCCAAAAAACTTGATGCTTCCGGAAAAAGAAAATTTAGAATGGTCATTGACTATCGAAAACTCAATTCAAAAACTATCGACGATAAATTCCCGATTCCAAATATTTCAGAAATATTAGATAAACTAGGCAAAAACATATATTACACTACATTAGATTTGACTTCAGGTTTCCACCAAATGAAGATGCATCCAGATTCTATTCCAAAAACAGCTTTTTGTACTGATGAAGGACATTTCGAATTTACCCGTATGCCTTTTGGTTTAAAAAATGCTCCGGCTACATTCCAAAGACTGATGAATTATGTTTTGAGAGAACATATAAATAAAATATGCCTTGTATATTTAGACGACATTATAATATCAGGAACATCCCTTCAAGAACATTGCGAAAACATGCGTAAGATCTTTTCGAAATTAAGAGAATACAATTTAAAAATCCAGCTGGATAAATCAGAATTTATGCGTAAAGAAGTCGCTTTTCTCGGTCACATCGTTTCAAAAGACGGTATTAAACCAAATCCAGCAAAAATAGAAGTCGTTAAAAATTTTCCTATTCCCAAAACACAAAAAGAAATTAAACAATTTTTAGGACTTTTAGGTTATTATAGAAAATTTATTCGAAATTTCGCGGAGCTCACTAAACCTATAACCAGATATTTGAAGAAAGGACAAATAGTAAATATAAATAATGATGAATATAGACAAAGTTTCAACGATAGTAAAAATTTATTGATTAATGCCCCTATTTTACAATACCCGGATTTTGAGAAACAATTTATTGTTACCACTGATGCGAGTAACTTTGCTATCGGTGCAGTTTTGAGCCAAAACATTAACGGTAAAGATATGCCCATTGCTTATGTATCAAGAACATTGAACGATCATGAAATCAATTATAGCACTACAGAGAAAGAATTATTGAGAATAGTTTGGGCCGTGAAATATTTTAGGCCATACATATATGAAACAAAATTTAAAATTCGTACAGACCATCGACCTTTAACATGGCTGATGAGTCTAAAAGATCCAAATTCGAAATTAATGCGATGGCGAATAAAATTGGATGAATATAATTACGATATAGAATACAAGAAAGGTACTTTAAATTCAAATGCTGATGCACTTTCAAGAATAAGACCTCAATTCCAAATTTTTAAAACACAGCACGATATTTTCGAAAAACCGCAAAATTTAGTACATTGTATTTCACAAGATTTCAAACTTGGCACAGGATTTGCAAAACAAGTGGATGCAAATTTCAATAGCAAAAATTATTTAATAAATAAGAATAGTAAAAACGAAAGTTTATTAATTCAAGTTATTCCCGACAAATATAAATTATTTCATTTGGTAACAAAACAAAATTATTATGATAAACCCACACTAAATAATATGAAACAATGTTCAATAAAATTACGGAACTATTTAATCCAAAACGATATTTTCGAAATACATATGCGGAAAATTTGCTCCGGCTGCGATAAGATTTCCTTCCCCTTAATAGAAAATTTATTGCAAGAATTATTCAAAGAAACTCATGTGAAATTAGTAATTCACGAAAAAATTCTCGAAGAAATTAACATGAATGACGAAACTGAAAGCATAATAGCTAATATCGACGAAGAAAATTCAGATACGGCACATTCAGCAGACGAAAATGAAACTAACGGAATATCATATAAGGACAAATGTATAAATGTTGGCAAAAATCAAATTATTATGAAAAAACATGACGCTGAAACAAATTGCACCTTGAAAAAATTATTTGGCACTCAGAAACAAAGATTAATCATCAGTTTAAGCGGCGTCAATATGAAAGATGAAATATTTAAGTCTATAAAAGATTTTTGCGTACCTCACGTGA
This sequence comes from Dromius quadrimaculatus, assembly GCA_963989225.1. Taxonomy (NCBI): domain Eukaryota; kingdom Metazoa; phylum Arthropoda; class Insecta; order Coleoptera; family Carabidae; genus Dromius; species Dromius quadrimaculatus. The sequence continues at coordinate 42,234,672 of OZ022328.1, read as the reverse complement.
ACTATTATTGTTCAATCGATAAAGACTTGATAATCCCTATAAATGAAGTGTTACAAGAAATGTTTAGTAAAGATACGTACAAATTTATTCAGTGTATAGAAGTATTAGAAGACATTCTTACACCCGAAGACCAATTAGAAATTGTTCAAAATTATCATTCAGGAAAAACTAATCATAGAGGTATTCTAGAAACTTATCGAAAATTGAAACGTAGATTCTATTGGCCAAAAGTGTTTCTAGACATTCAAAAATATATAAACAATTGCGATATTTGTCAGCAAAACAAATATGAAAGAACTCCATATCAAGTCCCCGACAATCTCACACCAACCCCTAAATATCCTTTCGACATGTTACACATTGACACACTAACATTAGAAAATAGAAAATATTTAACCCTCGTAGACTCATTTTCCAAATTCGGACAGATATTTTATGTCAAAACACTTGCAGCTACAGAAATAACAGACGCACTTTTAAATTACTTTTCTCAGTATCAAACTCCGAATGAAATAACCTTTGACGGTGGCACCGAATTTAACAACCACTAAGTAAAAAATCTTTTGAGAAGTTATAGTATTAAAATTCACATGACTTGTGTTGATAATCCAAAATCAAATGGAATAATACAAAGGTTTCATTCTACTTTAATCGAGCATTTAAGAATTTTGAATCAACGACCTGAATTTAAAGAACAAAAAATATCCAGAAAAATACAATTAGCCTTAATAGCTTATAATAATTCTATAAATTCAACTACTAAATTAACACCAAACGAAATATTATTTGGCTCTGAAAAGGATAACAATATTTTAAAATTAAAAAATAGTAATGAGGATTATTTACAAGAATGGCAAAATAACCTTATTGTGTTAAGAGAGTATGTAAATAAGAATATTCAAGTAGAGAAGAATAAAATATTTTTAAAACAAAAACCGTCCAAACAAAATTTAGATACTTTGAAATTTGATACAGCACTTATTAAAGAAGGCAAGAGAAGGATACAAAAAATAAAAAAGCCATTGTTCAAAATCCATAAGATCGAGGAATATAACCCTAGATTAGGGACAATAAAAGTAAATTCAAATAAAAGACATAAAATTGATAAAATTAAAAGAAAGCGATTATTTGTTGCAGATGCTTCTGCACAAGCACAGGAGAAGAATTGACCGAAATTAAAGACAATCCTGGAATAAATATTTCAGATTTAGGCCGGGCAAATATTTATAAATCATCTTATTATTCATATTATAATTATAAGATTAATAACTTAGAGTTAGAATATCATAAGATAGTCGATTATAAGAATGAAGTACTGGCAAATTTAAATAATAAAGAAACCATAGATTTTAACTATAAAGAGGAAGCACAGACTTACTTGAACATTTTGAATTTCAATATACATAGATTAGAAAACAAGATTAATAATTTATTTAAACATGAGCGTAGCAAACGTGGATTAATAAACGGATTAGGATCAATTATCAAAAGTATTACTGGGAATTTGGACTCATATGATTCTGAGAGATATGATAAATTATTTGAAACTATAAATAATAATCAAAATATACTATACAAAATTTGGAAAATATCCGTGTTAATAAAGAAATGATTTTAAAATTCAATAAACAACTTCAAAATATTCAGCATAATGAAAATGTATTAAAGTCCCGAATCACAGAAATGAATAATGTGTTAGGAGAGGTCATGAATTGGCATAATATATCGAAAATTAAAGATATCATTAATCAACTAATACTTTTAAATATTAACTTGATTAAAATATTAGATGAAATTGAAATTAGTTTAACCTTTTGTAATTTGAATAGAATTCATAGTTCCATAATATCTAAGATGAATTAAATACATTAATTAAAGAAACTAACCAAACATAAAATTTTTGGGAATTATCTGAACAAATTACAAGCCATTGCAGAATTTCACAAAACCAGATTGAATATTTATTGGAAATATCTATTTACGATAGTAACAAAGATTATAAATTATTGCAAATAACTCCTATACCAAATATTAATAACACAGAAATGTTTATTGTAAATGAAGAAAAGGAATTATTAATTTTGTATCAAAATAAATTATTTAATACACATGATTGTAACAAGGCGAATAGTAATTATTTTTGCAAAACAAATTACATGGAAAGTAATAACTGTATAAAGAATATTGTTATAAATCACAATAACAAAGATTGTGAGTATCACAAGATAAGTGACGCATTTATAATTATTGAAATAGAAAATCAAAATTTGGCAGTAATTGCTAGTACTATAAATATAAATATAGAAATAAAATGTAAAAATAGTATTACACATAAACGAATCAAGGGAGTTTATAGATTTTTAACAAATGATAATTGTAAAATAGATAATTATAATTTGGGAAAAATAGGTATTGAAGCAAAGGAAATAATATTTGAAAATCTAAATTTCAGCATAAATAAAAATCAATTTAGTAACAAAACTTTAAAATTAAAACAAGTAAATGAAGAAAATATTATTGTAAAAGAGATTCCAAGACTTCAGGACATTATAGTTGATGGAAATTATCATGGTTATATTAATTCCCTTGTAATTATTATTTTTGTTGTTATTTTTATAATATTCTATGTTGTATATAGAATAAGAATTCGAAATAAACGCGAAAGGACTTCTAAACCAATTAATAATATTGAACTAACAAATTTGAATGAAAATTAAAATAGAAATCCTTTCTAAAGAATGGAATCCTCTTCTAAAGAAGGGAGGAGTTATGTATGCTTAAAGTTGTAAGACCATTCCATCCTCTTACTCATCAAGTATTATGTATAAATACTGTAAAACAACATGTAACAAGTTTAGTTCTTCGTCAACAGTCATTCAGTAAAATAAATCTTTTTTAAAAACCAAATTCTTGGTTGCTATTACTTAGCTTAGACAATACAAATCTAGCCTCAACATGGCGGTGCACACCACGTAACATGGAGAACCAATAGAAAATAAAACATCCCATTGTCGTCACTGTCACTATCAAGTCACTGTGGATCCATGTAAGTAGATGTAATATTTTTGTGTATCACAGTTATGAGAAGCTTGTCTGATTAATCTGTTTAATCCAGTAAATTTTGGCAAAATCCACTCCAGGAACTGATCATACAATTTGATTACTGGGTCCCTTAGAAGACCAAGTAATTTAGATACTTCTGACTCAGCCTCTTCTTTGTTTTTGTGATTTTTTTTCTTATCACTAATTTTTTTAGATTCTACTTCAGAATACAAAGAACTAAAGTATAAAACTAGAGCATCTGATTGTTCTAATAGTCTAAATATAACTGCAGAAATAGACAACCAACGAGTGCGGGTCGGGCGAAGAATTCTATGATTTTTAAGATTTGAAAGCGACTAGATTCCTTTAAAAGCAAATTGTCGCTTAAAACTCAGAGAAAAATGATCATAAATACTGTGAGCTAGCTGTTCACAAGCAGATAGTAAAACATCACATGCACTGCTGGCACAAAGATATAGAGAATGACAAATGCATTTTGTGATTTAAATACAAAGCGAGTTCAAACTGAATTTTTCTCTCCCATCATTGTATTTCAACCGTATGGAAAATGGAATTGAATATCCATCAAATGACTTGATAATACAATTAAAAATGTGTTTGGCAGTAGCATCGCCGACGTTCTTCATCATTAAAAATCTTGTGAAGTTTCCAAAAACGAATCACAACTCTCCCGATTTTAGAATCATAAAATCTTACAACTATACATGAATTCTGCGTTCTCGAAATATTTGTGGACTCATCATTTGAGATACTAAACAGTGATTTTTCCAATTTATAAGCAAAATCTTCTTTTTCACTTGCTCCAATCACATTTGAAACAATAGGAGCACATTTTGATAATTTTAAATGCATCTTCTGAATACTTGCCCAATCCGGAAAACAATCTTTTAAAAGTGGTGTTTAATGATCAATAACTCGAAATAAAATATTATGCTCGGCCAAGAAGCTACAGATTTTAATTTCTGCTCTTACTCGAGACTTTATCGCAGTATTATGGTATTTACTTTTTGAATGATTTTTATTACTGCTAATTCTGCCGTAAACGTAGAGTTGCAGGTATTACACTTAGCTTTGTACTTATCCCATAAGTCTGGAGCTAATCACAAACTGAAGTTTTCTTGTTTCAAAGATTGCTTTGTAAATTTTTGTTTTTGACGTACATATAACTCGGGCTTCTTGGCTTTTGTTGGAATATGTACATCGTCTGTATCACTCATAATGTAATTTTTAGGAATCACAATCGTCAAGCCTATCATTTGAATTATTTTCTTCAGTTGATCCTTCTAATGATAAAGTAGAATTAAGGTTAGTATTCCGGCTTTGATCTTCCGTTTTTTCAATATTTACGGAAGTAATTGGAATAATTTGACTACCTAATTGAATCAAAAATTTCAATTAGTTGATTCTATTTTTTATTCATTATGTATAATCAATGACAATACGTTATTTATGAACAAGATACTCATAAATAAAATATAATTTTGAGAAAAGTAATTGAATATTTAGCAATAACCTATAGATGTATTTTATGAAAATTTCCAATAATTTCAACGCTCAAGAATAAATGAATATTTCTCGTTAATACTTTTTTATCCATCCTATCAAACAATGGTTGAAGAAATTTTTCAATTGTTTTACTGTTTTTTTATTTTAATTTTCCACGTGGTCGTCCGCTATTTAAGATCACCTTACTATATTACCACACAGTAGAATATTATTTGAAATCACAATCCAGTCAGTGGGTAATTTCATTGGATCAGATTGGCAATGCATTCCGAGATGCGCTACGAGTAGTTGCAACGAGAGGGCAGTATAGTACAGCTGCGCTGCAAATTTCATTATCGATGGAAATATTTGAGAATTGAAAAATATCGTAGAATTATGTTACGCACCCTGAATTATCGTACAATTTTGTCATATAACGACACCTGTATGTCTGATGCTACAAGGCGCTGTGATATGTGATATGTACGATAATTGTGTAGCAAATTAATGCTAACGCTGCGGAAGGTTTGTATCGGAGGAGGCCGTGGGTAGAGGAGGTCGTGGGTAGCTGAGACCAATGGTTACTAGGTCCCCATTTCTACGGTCTGTACTATCCCAAGCAAGTAGGATGTGTTGTCCAGGTCATACATCTGCAAGTTGAAAGATTTTAGTTCAGGCAGAATGTTGAGATTAATAAGCCACTGCTTGTACGCATGGATCGGAAATGCGGTTGTATTTGCCTACCCCAGAGATGTAGAAGTGTTAGTCCAGTACTCCGAAATCATGTATCAGTTCCAATCAGGGCACGCAGACTCCAGGTATTACACATCTACCCACACTATCACCACTAGAGATGCGCTGGACGTCAACTTTGCGTACACTGCATCCATAGTTCAGTTTGTCCCAGCACACCATATCATCCACGCGCGTAGGTCTACGTCGTCGGTAGACAGGAAGCCAGCTGTTGTCAGTGCCATTGCCATAGCCACACAGTTTAAGTAAGTTGCAGCCCCTTCCTGGCTAACAATTGAGTATGTTTGGTCGGATGTGGCTAGCTGCATAGCAGATGTCGCAGCCAAGGAGTTATATATTTCGTCTGTAGTGCCTCACCGCGCCAGTCTGGTGCTGATATCATTATCGCTCCATTTGCTGGCGGAGGAGGTAATCTCAATTAGGCCTCAAGGATGTTGGTGGTATAGGGTCAGCACCCCAAAGTTGAACTCAACTAGTCTCTTCCGAGCTTCAGCGGTCCCAAATACGCAGTTTTTTTGCCGGTATCTGACCGTCTTCCCCGATTTTATCTATAAATCAAGCTGGCCCCGCATCTTTGGCGTTTAGGTCGCTGAACGAAGCCCAGTTCCCTGTTCATCCATCAAATCCTCTACCATACTGGTTCCACGCGGCAGACACTCCTGGATAGGCTCCATGGCACAGTTCTGCTGCTCACATGTGTCCCCGACTGCGAGGTAAGCACACATTCCATTAAATGAGCCAGCCGCAATCTCGGATATATCGCCCATGCTATCAGTAACGAAGTAGTTTAACCAGGTCTCTCCGTTGTTGGCAGCCTGTACGGCGCGCCCTGGTATCTGAACCGAAACAACCATGTTCCTGATGCGACGGTATTCTTGGCATATAGACTTGTATCATCCACGAACACTAATAGCGCATGCTTGGGTCCAGGGATATACACGGACGCACCCATTGGCATCGTAATAATGGTAGTCTCGATCTTCTTGGTTCCGTCTTGGTCCACGCACTGGCCACGGGACGTTTTGTTGACTGCCCCATTCCAGTGTTCAGACGTCAAGAGGCTAATAACGTATGTCAAAGCCCAGTTGTTATTGAGGGCTGAGTTCCTGATTGGGACCATCATCCACTCTGAATCAAGTGTGTGGTATAAGAAAGGAGTTGGAGTTGTGTCTGCGTATTTATTGGTCGCGATGCTAACCGCGACATCGTATGGGACAGCGAGTACCTTAGCCTCTAATGCTGCACTAAATGGAACAATTGTTGTTTTTTCTCCGTACCTATGAGTGTTCACCCAGCGTCTGATAACTTGGTACCGAACCGGGTCTATGAGGTACGGGCCACTGCTAGTCTGATACATGAGGCAGAGAGCTCTGACCATAGGGATCACATCCTTGTTATCCTCCGGTATTACTACTCAAGCTCTTTGCCAGAGACGCTGTTCCCATTGAACCTCTGGTAGTCGGCCCTTTGACGACTGCACCCATGGCGCCCGTAGAGGCTGCGTCGGATAGTCTCTCTGCAAGCGTTTTGTAATACGGGGTGTAAGGTGGGGAGTCAAACGGTTCCGTAGCCGGACGTCTATATGATCCGTCCACCCTCCGTGCGGGTATGGTGTCGCTGTACAAGAATCTTTCAGCCAGTACAGGGGGATCGTCTGTTGCGTTCGACGGACCATTTAAGGCCGATGTCTTTCTTGATCGACTCCGTGTGGGAGTCGAAGCTGCACTATTTCCATCTGAGGTGGAGAATGCAGCCGCCAGGTCACTCAGGAAGGCTCTCGCCTCCTTCCTTGTTAGTGTCTTTCCAGTATGGGTCATTACCAGCGTTCCCTCTATTAGGCGCACCAACTGATGTTCTGATAGGTTGTGTGCCATTCTCAGTAGTTCACGTCTGGTAGGTTCGACGAAGTGACTCCTATTGTCAGTGTTATCCCTATTAAGGAACCGAGTCGTCGACGATTTCTCCCACTTTGCCGCAATCACCACGCCTGTCACAATTCCTGTGGATATACAATTGCATGTAGTAAGGGATGATGATTTCTCTCCACTAGAGGATATAGTGTCAAGGTCAGTCGGTAAATTGATGATCGGACATCCTGTCGGCCCAACGACATCCAGCAGGGATGATGTCCATCCTCTGATACCATCCAGGGTATCCTTATTTATCACTGGGTATTCGCTGACCAGGTCAATCCGGGTGGTGTCTGTTGGGGTGATCTTTGCCCCGATGTCTGCCATCTTTTAATAATTGTTCTCTTGTTGCTGCTCTAGCAATACATATACGTGCGTGAACTAGCGATGGAGGAGACTATTTTTACTGTGTTCTCGCACCGTGATCGTTAACCACTTGCTTACACGTCAGCCACCTGGACTGAAGGTGGTAGAAAAGGAAGGTTATTTCAGTCCCCCGGAGGCTTCCAATTGCCGGACGGGTTGTTTACCGCCGCGACCGGTCCCCGAACCAGGTCAGAACCCAACCGAATTCACGCTCGGTGGCGGGGGCCATACCCCCTCGTGTGACGAAGTCACTTCTATATAAGCTTGAAATGTATATGTGCTGCTGGCTCAATGGATACAGCTACGAATCGATAACAGGTAGATCGGTGGTTCGGATCACGGTCGGATCAATCGTGTTTTTTTTATTTCTTTTTATTGACCGGTATACCTTGCCGGCGCACAGGAACGGCGCTGTGCTAGTGTGGGGTTAGTACTTGGAACGGCAAAAGTATTCAGCCCCAGGACACGCTCTTAGTAAAAAATAATCAACTATATTTTATCCAGCCTTGTGAAAAAATTACCTACATACACTAGAAAGTTCGCTAGTGCGACACAACATTCCATCAGGCTTGGAAAAATATTATTCACACGCGAAAGACTAAGTTCTTAAAGCGGAATAACGGTATTAAACACACGATAAATTCAAAGTTATAAATACGGACAAATTTCACTCACGACGGACTCAGCGGACACTTCCACAGGAACGGCGCTGTGATAGTGCTTGGATAGACACTTGGAACGGCGCAAGTAACTAGACCTCGTGTCGATCGGAAGAGTGCAACCAACACTGCTGAAATCTATCAAAATCTCTACTTCTATATTCTCAGATCTGCCATAAAGCCAATGTGAATCAAGAAACAGAATTAAACTTGAATGAAAGTAATTGTTTGGACTTGCTTAGATACTAAATTGTTTGCAAAAAACAATAAAAATAAAAATTTATTGAAAATACTCGTGAAGTTTGATTTACAAGGATTGATTCGACTCACAATGATGTCTAAGGTACAACAGGTCCCTCTATCTGGATCATTAAGAAACCCTGAAAAAAACAGTATAATTGATCATAAAAAAAAATTGATCTCTGTGCATCTCAAATCAGAATAGGAATAACAATCGTAATAATGATTGATTATTGGATTATTTGTATTGATTAGATAGTTAATATATATCTTCCTTTTTCTCTTCGATTGCTACTAGTATGAGAGGATAAATTTAAAAAAGCATGATTTCATATAATACTTGTATTAAATACCAATTGAACATTACAATAAAACAAAATTCATCTATAACTGATATACTGTGGCCGCCTGTCTCAGAGTGTTGATCTCATGTATTCTGAAAGTAAAACTTAACATTAGCAAACTACCTTGCTTAGTGAGGAATCACATCCACACACGGAGTATACACTTAACATCATCAACACACAATCACTCCACTTTAAGTTCAGACAGGTAGCCTGGGATAATAAGGTTAAAAGATCGGACTGAGCATCCCAGACGCTATCGTGAATCCCAGATTCACGCGCAAACCCCAGGCTTGCAAGCGAGTCCCAGGCTCGCCTCAGGTCCCAGACCTGGTAGAAAGTGACTTAGCATCTGTTAACAGTGAGTTCATCAAGGCATTTGAGGTATTCAGTGAAAGTCGAGAACAAACCGCAGCTCAACCTCCCCACTCAGATGTAAACGAACGTTGGACAACTGTACTAAGCAGTGCACCGTTGTTACCAGGCCGGTAACTGGTACATCGTTGGGCGCCTCGGCTTCCACCATTACAGTGTTACGCGCCATTAGGATAAGGATTAGGAAATATATAAATCACATACCATACAACCACAACAATTCACACACCTCCAATATACAAACACTCTCCAATACACACACGTGACTAACTCACCCTAAACTCTTCAAGATACTCTAAGGACACTGTAACTTCACTCTCCTAAATAAGTATACAAACTGAAGTAACAAATGGATGTCGGACCGTTTAAATAATCTACGTGTTGTGAACTTGCTAAAATTGTTAAAAATGATATGATTATTAATCTCACGTAAAACCTATAAAAAATATCGCCAACACTAGTTGTAATGAAAAATATAATGAAGATTTGTTACGTTCCAATTTCATCCTTTGCACCAGTATTCCTCTTCTTACCTGCTAAACTGATGTCCGGCATTTATCCTACATCCTTGATACTAAAACTATTTCATGCTGAATCATTTTTCGTATTGAACAATTAAAATAAAAACGTTGCTATTCTTACTTGGGTATTAGTTTTCAAATATTTCCAGTAGATGCATATTTATTCAAATGCTCTGTTTTGTTTGTTGACATTTTTATTTGAAACCTTGTAGTTCAACAGAACTAGCTAGAGGGCGCACATCTACAAGCGTTGCTTCGTTGCAAGTTAAAGCAAAGTTTACAGTATCGCGTGATGATTGCAAAGAGTAAAATATGATATGTTGGGAAATAAATAATATTTTATCAACAGTAATTGCACAAGAGCAATTTATTTTGCTGGATAAATTTCTGTTTATAACGAAACCTTGTTACCTAGCTATTCGACAAGAAAACTGCTCCAATAAAATCACGATACCGTAGGTGGAGCGATTTTATTTTTTAAACAGTTTTCGAGTCAAATTGCTGTCTGGTTACAAGGTTGAGTTATCAAACAGAGATTTATTCCAAGAAAAATAAAATGCTAGAGTGTAATTCGGCGAGATAATTCAACAATATTTTATTTATGTAAAGATTTATTCGAATATACAATTATTCAAAGAACAATTATTGTATATCATGTTATTTGACATATTCTCTTCACGTAGATTTGTCACTTCATTAGTTACAGTTGTAGATTCAGAAATATTATCTGTTCTTAGATGTATAATTAGATTTCCATGATATGTAGAGTCCAATTGAAGATAAGGTTTTATTAAAGTGGAACTGGAATGATCTGTAATTTTAATAACTTGTTGATCGCTTATTCCTGTTTTCGCTAACGAAGAAACTGTGCTGGCGCGATTTGAATGATTCGTTATCCCATTATTCTGAATATCAACTCCAATTTTATTAGCCGCATGTTTAGTCCACTTAGATAATAAATTTACCTCCAAAGGTACGTTTTTGTACCAGCCTTTCGAATTTTTATATTTCCAAAATGGATTAGAAGTTAAAAATAGTCGTTCTGATGGTATGTTTTTGGATCGTTCACTTATAAGTAATCTAAACAATCTAACTGGACAAATTGTATCATCTTCAGTATTTTTTATCAGCCACTTACTATCTGTCAATTTATTTGCACCTCCTTGTGCGGTTTTCGAAAATATTGGGTTGTACTCTATTCTATCAGTGCACATTCCATCTATTGCTTTTTCTTCTTTGGAATAATATGTCATGCAGCTAGCAGCTTCGCCTTCTCTCCAAGCCAGCTCATAAGAAGCTATGTGAAAAAACTTTTTTTGCAGACCTTCAGGTTCATTTTCATACCATAGTTTAGTCATTTTGATTATATGCTCTTCATTCATAGATGTTGAACTTATCTCCCTTTTTTCAGGAATACATTTCAGTTCTTTTCTTTTGGCATTTCTAGCATCGCGTGCTGCTTTAAAAATAATATCTGTAAAGGGATCAAATTTCTCCTTGAATTCCTGAAAATATTTCGAAGTGACTAATGATCCGGCTACCGGAGGAATGAGATATTTTTATTTGTCCGGTTATTTTTTTTGCGTGCAAAACAATAACCTGTATTCTATCTGTCATTCAACTAAATGTTATTGAGGATAGTTTATCGTGATAAAATTAAATCTCTAAAGTAGTTCCTGGTATATTTCATAGAATTGAATTTATCTTTCTAGAATTCACTTGAATACATGCAAAGGTAAATTAATAGAATGAACTTATTTACCTGATTTTCAATTTTTCAAAAAACGTCGATCTGTCATATTCCTGTTTATATTCAGATAATCATGTAATGCAATGTAATTGATTAATTCAGTCCAATAGAAACTTCCATCCATGTCAACAGCTATATTTTACTACGAGAGCGGAGAAAACTGCTGTAAAAGAGTACTCTCAAAAAAACACTCTCAAAATGCAGAAGAATTTGGATATCACAATTGATAAATACTCAAAATTGAAAAAATGGATAGGTTGTGATAATTGTTATGTATGGTATGATTTGATATGTTCGGGACTCAAGCGATTGACAAAAGAATTATGGATGTGTGATAATTGTGAATTTTAATACATAATGTGATTTAAGTAAATATAATTTTAAGACATTTGACATTGTTTTCATGAATTCTGACTTGGAGGTAATTACGAATTTCTATAATAAATGAATTACTCTCGGAATTACTATTTATTTTATAATATTTGAATACTTTTTAATTCTATTTAATTCACTTTGGATACTTCAAAGTGTATATAGTTAGTGATAAAAGTATCAAAGCATATGGTTCAAAAGAAGTATGGAAAGATATAATGTATACCGTACTTATTCATGCAGAATTGGAATGGTAGATAATACATTTTTCTAGCCGGATGAATAAAAATATATTATTCATCCGGTTACCGGAAAAATTTGGAAAAATATTTTCGTCCAGTCGCCGGACGAATAGATCCAGC